>JBBPMV010000242.1:0-22153 GCA_038090495.1 Heimioporus retisporus | reverse complement strand
CATATTGCTTGGTTCAAACATGTCCTAAATTCATGAAAAAATATATGGAAATATGAAAACATTCTTGAAAATTATTTGAATGTTTAAATGGGGCCAGAGATTTGGTGATAATTGATGTAATTCCACAATTATGAGATAATATGAGATAATATAAGAATTTTTCAAGTATTATATTAAATTATCAGTGAATTCATGTAATTATCCAGGGGAGGCTTTTCCTGATGCTCTTTCGTCCTGAGGAAGGTTTGGACTTGCACAGCGAGGCTTTGTCACATCTATGACAAGTGGTTAAGTGGAGATCGGGCATGGAGCATTCAAGTAAGTTTCCTTCGCATACAAGTACTAGTACACAAGAACTGATTTGTTCATAGGAGGTGTTACCCACTGGCACCACTGTTCTTGGCATGGTACTCTCATCCGACAAGACCAACATCTCCGTCATGAGTGGCAATCATGTTGCTCACCCGGTTCTTATCAGCCTCACAAATATTGATGCACGGGTCTGCAGCAAGACGTCCTTGCATGCCTACCTCCTTCTCGTGCTTCTTCCCATCGCCAAGTTCACTCACAGGACTTCCTGCGTCCGTGGCTTACTGCAGGACCGACTGGTGCATCAGGCCCTCAACATCATCCTATCTCCACTGAAGACTATGGCAGCAGTTGGTGTCATGATGAGCGATCCAGTTGGTAACTTACAATACTGTTTTACACCAATAGCTTCCTGGATCGCCAATACTCCAGAGGAATCTCTGCTATCAGCCACCAGTCCAAAGGTCTCTCTGGTAACCACTGCTAAAGCCGAGAATTTCAGTGACCCCTTTCGACATCTGTCTTATACCAGCAAAATGATGCTAATCGCAATCTGTACTGCCTGTGTGAAGTGCTCTCCAACAGATCTCAAAAACTTTATCAAGATTATCAGAGAACTGTGTTTGAACAGCATCATCGACCCAGTCTGGCTGGAGTGGGCACTATCAGACCCCTGTGACTTTATCACTATAGAGCCCCTGCATCATTTCCACTGATTTTTTTTGGATCATGATGTAAAGTGGTGTATTGTGGTGGTAGGGGCCAAAGAATTGGATTTTTGCTTCTCTGTCCTCCAGAATCCTGTGGGCTACTGAAGATTTGGCAAGGGCATATCTAAATTGAAGCAAGTTACCGGTCGCAATCATTGTGTGGTTCAATGATATCTCATTGGTGTAGTAGCTGGTAAAGTCCCTCAGAAGTTCCTTCTGGCCCTCCACACCCTTCTTGACTTCTGTTATCTCACACAAGCCCCTGTGTTTACTACCCACTCCCTCAATAGGGTCACCAGCGCACTCCAAGAGTTTCATGCAAACAAGGATGCTATTGTGCAGCATGGCACAGGAGATGGTTGGGAAATCCCAAAGCTTGAACTTCTCCAAAGTGTTGTTCTGGGTATCCATCAATCCAGGGCAGCAATGCAATGGACCACCGATATCACAGAGCATGCACACATTGAAGAAATCAAAGTGCCAGCATGTGCTGGAAATAACCAAAACTATTACACTCAAATCGTGCAGCACCTTGACAGATTGGATACTGTAGGTGTTTCCATTTCGACCTTGCAACACATATCGAGCAACACTGTTCTGGGGGTCAAGTGGTGGATGGGGCTTTCACAAATGATGATGAAGATGACAAGGATCACGAACCTGACACAGAGAAGCTTGCTTTTGAAGCATATCACACCCTGGGACAACCTGTCATCGACTACTTCGCTATCTCCACCACTCTCCTTCAAGGATCCTACCCTACTGCTGTTAAGCCTTTCCAGACATTTGCCATGACTACAACTGCTTTCCGCCTTATGACCAAACCTTCCTTGAGGCTAACCATAGCTGAGGCCTTGACCAAGTACAGTGAGCTCAAAAACCCTTTCCATGTTTGCCACAATTGCAGTGCATGATGTGTACTGCCACAGGCCGTGGGAATCACACTTAGCCTTGGTGGAGTCTTAGATAGCCCATACCCTTGGCTACAAGATCGCTCCCAGGGTCATGTGATTTGGTTCACACGCTGTGGAGATATGAATATTTTAAAACAGCAACACCATGGAAAGGGTTTTTGAGCTTTTGAATTGACAAGGGTATTTGGGTATTATTAGTACTTGGTATAGCCTCCTTTTGCCCTAATCACTGCCTGAACTCTCCTAGGCATGCTTTCAATCAGTTTCTGACACTCCTCCACTGGTATCCTTTTCCATTCCTCCTGAACTCTATCCTACAATTCATGAATCCCATTAGGGGGGTTTTCATGCTCTGCAAGCCTCCTTTTGAGCCATCCCCAAAGATGTTCAATGGGGTTTAGGTCAGGAGACTGTGCAGGCCAATCCATAGTCCTGAAATCCTGCTCTTCTAGTCACTCCTTGACTCTTTTGCAAGTATGCTTGGGATCATTGTCTTGCTGGAAGATGGTGTCAGGAGGATGAAAACCATAATGCTCCAGGGTTTGCTGAAGCTCATCCCTCAAAATTTGAAGGTAGAGGTCCCCATCCATCCTACCATCAATCTTTGTGGCAAATCCAATCCCTTTCTAAGTCATACAGCCCCACATCATCAAAGAATCCCCTCCAAACTTGAGGGTTCCTTGAACCAGCCTATCACTAAGCCCCTCCCCTGCCCTTTTCCATACCACAGCTTTCATGCCAGATTTCTTCAAATGAAAATGAGTGGTACTGACAAAGAGGGGTTGGTTGATGATATTGGTGAGGGCTTTGGTCACCTGGACTACATTATCAGCTCTACCAGAGGTGATCAGATGCTGAGCATGCTGAATATTGGCAGGGGTAAGCTTGGAAGGATGACCTCCAGCATCCTTAGGAAGAGTAGAACACATCCTGGATTGAAGTTTGGATATAGTAGAAGGGCTAATACCAGTTTGCTTGGCAATGGCTTTGCTAGAATGGCCAGCATCAAACAAAGAGAGAATGGTGTTTTGTTGGGTAAGGGAGAGGGATCTGACCATGATGTGGATGGGAATCAAGGGGTGTGTGAACTATTTTAAACTCAGACATACTATTTGGATGTATATCTTTGTTTGTATCAGCAAACAAAAGCAATTTCTCTATAATTTCACTATGATTCCAGTCTTCAACTCAAAAGCTCAAAAACCCTTTCCATGGTGTTGCTGTCTTAAAATATTCATATCTCCACAGCATGTGAACCAAATCACATGACCCTGGGAGCGATCTTGTAGCCAAGGGCATGGGCTATCTATGACTCCACCAAGGCTAAGTGTGATTC
Organism: Heimioporus retisporus; assembly: GCA_038090495.1. NCBI lineage: Eukaryota > Fungi > Basidiomycota > Agaricomycetes > Boletales > Boletaceae > Heimioporus > Heimioporus retisporus. The sequence goes on along the minus strand of JBBPMV010000242.1, from coordinate 18,884 downwards.
CCACAGCTTGTGGCAGTACACATCATGCACTGCAATTGTGGCAAACATGGAAAGGGTTTTTGAGCTCACTGTATGGCCTGCCGGATCTTGCTCCTGCAATTACTTCTTTTTTTGCACAACTAGATGGTAGTTCAGTGCAGGCTGATACTTTAACACTCCAGATTTGGCAGAAAGTGCAAGTCCAGCAGATGTCATATCACGATGCCCACATCCTTGAGCCACCACAAACTTTATGCGTCATTCCCCCCACACCCAGCAATTCTTTCGGCAAGTATGACTCAGTTATCTTCAGCCCTGGACTCAACAGTGACTGGCCAAAACATGGGCTGGCTGGCTATTCAATTGCCCAGCTCTGAATGATCTTCCACCTCCCATACTCCAACCTTTTCCTTGCTTACATTCAGTGCTTCGTTGTTGGAAGTTTGAACTCTGTCACTGGAATGCACCATCTCAAGCAAGCAGTCCAGTCGAATGGACAATGGATTGGGGAAATAATCCCAGTCAAATACATCCAGTCTCTGGCCCATCTAATCCCTAATTTCAGTGCAGAGGCACATCCATGTTTGACCAAGTCAAACAGCTATGAACAGTCTTTGGCATTCTGATTGAACAAGTATTGGTCTAGAGAGTTCTATTATGCATTGTCTTCAGTTTAGGCTAGTCTCCTGTATGCTAGTTTACCATAATCACTTTCTGATCTGAGTCTTGCCACATGCCAACCACCTGTGCTGTCACATTTGACTTGCTCACCAGACAATGACTGACAAAATTGCAGCTCATCAGAACAGCCCACCAGAACAGGAAAGATGAGCAAGTATATGATTTCTATCCAAATCAACCCTTGTTTATTGATTATGCTATTAGCAACTCCGGTTGCATCTTATGTATGCCATACAACCTGTGCTGCATGAGTACATGGGCATATTGTCAATGCACCACACATATCTCACCAATATCCACAGATTTCAACAATCATCTCACAGCTCAGGTGAAAAACTGATTAGACTAGATCAACCATAGACCCCTTACTAGGAACAATACGAGGGGGACTTGTGTGGAGCTCAACAAGCAGGAAAGTACAATGTTCCTGAAATTCATATATCTAGATCACTATTTATTCCCAGAAGTGAAGAACAAGCCAACTGACTCTGCAATGGACCAGATTCTCGAGATGTTCCACAAGAAAAATTGGTATGGGCAGTGCAAAAGCAGAGTGACAGAAAGTTAGCTGCCACTATCTGGCTGTCCCTCGCTCATGCCCCAATCTATCAATAACCGTGAAGTTCAGCTGGGAAATTTCTTTAATACCATGCTTGGGATTGTCAGCGAGACTTGTGACCTATCATTTTTGTGAGTATTGCTGAGCGCCCAACAAGCCACTTACTGACTCGTGCTTCAAACAGCTGTTGGGATGCAAAATCGGCCAGTATCCCCTTAGATAGGTCCCCCACACATAGGAAGTCCAACATAACTTGCTATTTCAATGCTGCTTCTGCTTGTAGCCATCATTGGGGACAGGTTGCATCATTTTGTGAGGTGAAAAACCGAGACAGCAAGATGAGACAAGGACAGTCATTCACAGAGATAGCTGGGAAGATGGCATGCACCTTGGCTGTGCAAGATGGCCGTTACCTCATTCCATGTATCTGCATGCTTGGTCCATGCATATGTCTCACAATTTTTGACCATGGTGGATCAATCACCATGCACCCCTTCAACATCAATAGCTCACCAAAAGAATTCTTGCATATACTTGTTGGAGTTTCTCTTGTCAATTACAGTCACCTTGGGTTTGATATGTCAATTGAATGGGATGGCCAAAATGGAACACCTGCTGACAAAGCAGCACTCTCACAAGGTGACCAAGAACTAGTGCCAGACTGTGGGCTTGATGCTGAAACAGCAAGTGACGAAGACTCTCAGCTGGAAAGTGAGCCTGATACTGGCAACAATGATGAAGATGGACCTGACAATGAGTGGAGAAAGTGGTTGAAAGTGGTTGACAAGGGTGGCCGTGTCCACAAGATATGGCTCTGAAGAATTCTTGCCATCTCTGACAGCTTACTTGGCCATGGAACCACCATCTGGGAGGGCATGATCAATTTGGACGATCCTGGGCTGGAAGCTATGGTCACGGTCAAGGACTCATGGATCAATCCCTTGAGGAAGTATACAGAGGGCATGATCCTCCATATCTTGGCACAATACAGTGTTGACGGTGTCCCGGAACTACTCGCTGAGGGGCAAGTCAGTACCAAACATTTTTGTGATGGAACCAATGTCAATATCTCTACTCATTTCATACAATCAAAACTGCCTAACATCAGCTCTCCTGAAAACTTCCACCTCTGGGTCCTATCGTGTCTTATCACCCATCCTGTTGGCACCCTCCTCATCAACTTTTCCTCTCTGGGGGAGCTCTTAGTTGTGTTCTTAGATTGTGTGATTGGTGAGTGTTAAACTACCTTCAAACACATATCAGTTCTCACTGCACCCTAGCGCACAAGAATGCCATTGAGCATGCTTGGATTCTGCACTGTGATATTAGTCTCACCAATTTGCTACTTGCCATAATGAACAAGAAACAGATGGCCCACAAGAAGTACCTAGCACTCTATCTTTCTGGCAAAGCCTGGTTGAACTTGGAGAGAAGGATAGTGGGACTTGCACAATGGGTATCCTTGCAGATTGGGGCTATGCTGTGCCTCTTCCCAATACAGCCCATCCCGATGCAAACTCTGACAAATATTCCCTACCACTGGCATCTGATCCCCCTACATCACTGGTGGAGTCTGATGCTCCCAGTCATCTTGTCCCTGTCAGACATATTGGAAAAGATCATGAAATGATGACTGTTCCTGCTTCACAGCTTATGGACAAACACAATATCATTCTCCACATGGGCACTGACAGTCCAAAAGTAGATGCATGCCATACAATCAACTCATGCCCACTATATCATACAGTAGGCCTCCATGCTTTCATGGAGTAAATCTAACTGACTTGCAATTGAGGGGACTTGGTCGTGGATGTCTGCTGAGCTGGCTATGGTGTGCCCAGGGCAACCAGTGATACACAACTTGCTACATGACTTAGAGTCATTCTTTTATGTGCTTGTTGGAATATCTGTCCTGTATTCTGAGCTGTCGAAGCAAAAATCTGATGAGGAACTGGCGGAATGCTACAACCAGCTGTTCAACACTTTCAAGCCAAGCATCCTCAAAACCCTTACCATCCAATCAAACCTAACATGGTTTCCACAAGTCGTGAAATACATATCACCCTATTTCCAGCCGGTCATTCCTCTCCTCAACAATCTCCGAAACAACATCATCTCGCCCATGTTCACTGACCGGAATGGAAACTTTCACCATACTCCATCCAATCATGACACAATCATTCAACATGTTGTTGAATTACTTTCTACTCTCAAACCTGAAGCATGGGGTGCAACATTGATCATGGACGGCAGCCTGCAATCTCTGGACAGTTCCCAGACTCAACACGATGCGACTCCCACTCCAAATCCACCAGACAGCATACAGAAACAGGGAATTGCCTCCCTGTCCTTTCTATCAGTGGAGCAACCTCCCTTTGGACATCTTGCTTATAGCAATTCTGGTGTACACCTCTGCCATGACACAAGCAAGCACCCCTCGTGGGATCAGGATCATTTGCAGGTGCCCAGCTCAAGTTGTTTATTTGCTTCTCTGCCGAAGTGGGCTGTGAAACATGATACCAGACCATTGCTCCCTCCTCCCTCAATTCTGCCACACATGTCCCTTCTTACCTCCAGACATCATATTTCATGGAGCAACTCCCACCTATCATTGCTGCAATCTTGCAATCCCAATGATTATGCCCCCCACAGCCAGCAGAAGTGTGTCCGAGTCACATCAATTCAGGGCTCTTCTCAACAGGATTCAAGTTCCTCCACAAACCCCCCAAACTGCGGATGCCTGGGTAGTATGCATCGATGCTCTTTGTGCAGGGGTCCTGCATCCAAGCCCTAACAAACAATTCCCCTCCCCTAAACAAAGAAGCTGAATAATTCTGAATGCTAACTATATTTCCCCCCAAAGACATTGCTGTGGCCTCACTTGTGCTTGTTTGTGCCAATGTTATTAGTAGTTACTACCACTATGATTTTATGTACATGTGTGCATTGTAACCATGATATTTCCTTCACAAATAGGCATGCTCAATGCCAAATGGCCACAAAGGCCCATCATCTCACTATCCTCGAGATGCCATTGAAATGAAAATTGACCATCCCCAATGGAGTCAGTGGTGGGGATTCCTGGGCTGAGGAAGTTGTTAACAGTGCCTCCAATCCGAAACAACCTAGAGTGGACCAACTCTTCAACGATGACGGTGAGTTTTCGTTTTTGTTCTTGATATTGTTACAATTATTCTCCTCCTTTGTCCTCTTGTTTTCCTCTCTCTCTAACTAGCCAATCTTCCTTTACTTTCAATGCTGCGCATCTTTCACCTTCTTACTCATTTCTGCTTACTAAACGCTTATGCGTCCTTTTGTTCTTCTTCATTCCATAACCTTCGATGCTTACGCATCCTTTTGTTCTTTACCTTTCCATGACATTCTATGCTGACGTGTCGACAAGTATATAGTCCATTCGTTTACAACGATGTACTTTATTCTCGATCTGTGCAATCTAGCGTACTCTTGAGTCACCCTCAGAACCTCAGTCCCTCAGTCCTCCTTTCCCGGAGTAGTCCTTTGTCCCTTCGTTTCTTCGAGCTGAGTTGTACCTCTCTGTGAGTGTCCTGCTCGAGGAATTCCCTTCGACATTAGTCTTGGTCTATTCAAGGTATGCTCTGCATAACAGATATCTCATCACAATACATTACAGAGCCCACATCCAAGGTCAAACTGGCTCCAAGACATTCATTGTGGGCTGGGAGGGGCTGTGGGGGAGCAGTCCAGCAGCTTCAAAACATTGAGCACCTTCAAGCATCAAGACCCTTGTGACAGGCTACTCAAAGCCTTGAGATGGCTATGCAAGGCCAAGTGGTTAACCTGATGGCTCCATCTTTTGTCTCTGCTGAGGATGACAATGAGAGCCAGATTCCATCATGGATTGCATCCTCTGCTCCATCAACACAAGTCTGGCCAGCTTTCATACCTTCACAGTCTGATTCGTGCTTCAGATTGAAGATACCCTCCAAGACTATTACTTCAACTGGGATGATATCTACTCATACTGCTCCCCATAGACCTGTGTGAGTACTATAAGTTGTTTTTGGTAGTCCATTTCAGCTGTCTACCATTAGTTCTACAGCATCTATGTCATCATTTTCATCTTCCCATGGTCCTTCTGTCTTATTTTCAGGCCTACCACATATGATGTCTACAGCACCAAGTTCTTGTGCACCATCTGAATGTGGATCAAATGATGAGTATGATACCATAAGACGATGCATGTTGTGACTTGAGCTGTTGAGAATGGAAGCCCAGTTTCCAGGTACAGATATCCTACATTCTATACTACGCGAGCCCTTGTCCAAAAAATCACCAGATACTTAGGGCACCCAGCATCAAGGACCACTTGATGATGCACCTGGCTCGGTATACATGCTTTGCTTCACCAAACTGAGTCTTTTTGTCAAGTCCCATCTGTTACGATTGGCCCCTATTCTTTTTGCTTATTCATTGTTGATTACCATTGTCAGCCTTACCTGACGCTTCCACTTCAATAGAGTGCTCTAGAACATACAACATGTTCATCGCACACCCTTATCCTGTTATCTTTCTTCCTTTTGAATATTCTTCGCTTAGTCATAGTTGTTCCATGACCTTCTATGACCTTCCACCATGCAGTATATAAGCTCTAGTACTTCGTCCCTTGTACCCTAGCTTAGTTCTGCTCAATCTTACCTTGTTCCCCCTTCGTCCTACATCATAACTCGCTGCTACCTCTTTGGTAGGCAGACTTACACTCGAACCACCTGCTATATGTCCTAGCAGGAAGAACCCTTGACCCTATAGGGCAAGTACTTTGTTGTCACCTCAAACCCTTGACCCTATAGGGCAAGTACTTCATTGTCACCTCGAACCCTTGACCCTACATTCTAGTTCTTTGAGCCTACGCTCGTTCCTACCTGGACCAAGTGTAACAAAAGAACTAAGCTACACATTTTAGGACTATCACTGCTATAGATCCTTCACCATTCCTCCCAGACGCACCTCAGCCTTAGAGCAAGCCCTATTGCATTCATATAGGCTCACCACAGAACTCCCCTCTGACACTTCGTCCTCATCATCCTCACCCTCTGAGACATCCCAAGACCCAGACACCACCCTTCCCACCGTTGCTGAGCAACAAGAAGACGTTGACCTCGCCCACCAACTTTCCTCAGCACTTCACATCCCCAGAATTCCCACGCCACCCTCCCCCACCCCAACCACCTCTCACCCCCCTCTATTCCCCTTCCAAGTGCCTCACCCTGCCCCTGCCCCTCCCCCTCTCATCCATACTTTCGCCTCTACCCTTCCCCTCCCACCTTTTGCACCACCCACAATGTCTTCTCTCTCGAAACCAGTCGAACTTCACATTGGCTCCCCCGACGCCTTCGATGGCAACTATACTAAGGCAACCATCTGGCTAGACTCTGTCAGAACCTACCTTCTGGTCAATGAAGAGGTATACAGCACCGAGGCAAAGAAAATCGCCTTCGCCCTCTCTTACATGAAGTCCAGAGCCACCTTGACTTGGGCTTCCTCTTTTCGAAAAGATGCTTTCTCTCTGAAAACCGATGGTAATACCAAAGGCTTTGGGGACTTCAAGGACTTCATCACAGCTTTCAAAACCACCTTCGAACACCATGACACCAGAGCCCTAGCCATCACCTGGCTCTCCACCCAATGGATGTCTGGCAATGCTGGAATCCCAGAACTCACTTCATTCATTTCGGAATTTTGAAACAAAGTCCAGATCAGCGAGATCGTGGACAAAAATGTCCTCATCAGGTACTTCTCAACTGCCCTGCCTGTCCATCTCATGCGTCGCATCATGTCCATGGACACCATCCCTACCAAGATCGATGAATGGTATTCTAAAGCCATTCACTTCCTCACCCAATGGGGAAAAGCCGAAGATATCGCCAAGAGGAATAAATCTGGTTCCTCCACCTACCATTCATTCACCACTCCCTCGTCCTCATGACCCTCAAAAGACCCTGATGCCATGGATGTCGATGCCATCAAACTCGGAAAACTCACCCCCAAAGAACGTCACCGATGCATTGCAGAAGGGCATTGCTTTAGATGCAGAAAGCCTGGTCATCTCTCTAACGAATGCCCCAGCTCCAACAACAGGCCAAAGAAGACTTCAGAGAAAAAGGTTAGAAAGGTCAAAGAAGTTCCCCAGCTAAGAGAAGTTGAGGATGACGACGATGAAGAAACCATGGCTCAAATCTCTTTCGCCATCCCAGGCAAGGATTTTTAGATGGAGGGTGTACCCCAACACAACGACCCTCCCTCTCTTGTGCATCTGTACTTGTATCATCGATAACCAAACAGTCTATGCAAATCCCTGTTCACATCGTTGAACCCTCGTACTTGAAAGCCATTGGAACCCGTGCTCTAATTGATTCAGGAGCACAAATTTCTTGTATCGACTGGGACTTTGTCAGAAAACACAAACTCCCTAAAACCAAACTCGCCACCCCTATCACTGTTAACAATGTCGACCAATCAGCCAACAAGAATGGTCAAATATGTTTCACTACTTCTCTCTTTGTCCGCATCAGATCTGTGGCCCACCAGGTCACTGTTACGATTCGCCCCTATTCTTTGGTTTTGTCATCTACACTTGTCATCATCGGCTTAACCCAATGCTTCCCTTCAATAGAGTGCTCTAGAACATACAATGTGTTCATCGCACACCCTTATCTTTGTTATCTTTGTTTCTCTTTCTTTTCGAACATTCTTTGCTTAGTCATAGTCGTTCTACAACCTTCTATGACCTTCTATTGCGCAGTATATAAACCTAGGTACCTCGTCTCTTGTACCTTAGCTTAGTTCTGCTCAATTTTACCTCGTTCCCCTCATCGTAACTCGCTGCTACCTCTTCAGTAGGCAGACTTACACTCGAACCACCTACTATACGTCCTAGTAGGAAGAACCCTTGACCCTATAGGGCAAGTACTCCATTATCACTTCGAACCCTTGACCCTACGTTCTAGTTCTTTGAGCCTACGCTCGTTCCTACCCGGACCAAGCGTAACAAAAGAACTAAGCTCCACGTTTTAGGACTATCATCGTTATAGATCCTTCACCATTCCTCCTAGACGCACCTCAGCTTTAGAGTGAGCCCTATTGCATTCGCATAGGCTCACCACCACAGAACTCCCCTCTGAATCCTCTGATACTTTGTCTCCATCGTCCTCCCCCTCCGAAACATCCCAAGACCTAGACACTACCCTTCTCACCGCCGCTGAGCAACAGGAAGACGTCGACCTTGCCCACCAATTCTCCTCAGCACTTCTTATCCCCAGAATTCCCACACCACCCTCCCCCACCCCAACCGCCTCTCACCCCCCTCTATTCCCCTTCCAAGCACCTCACCCTGCCCCTGCTCCTCCTCCCCTTGTCCACACCTTCGCCTCTACCCTACCCCTCCCACCTTTCGCACCACCCCCCACAATGACTACCCTCTCGAAACCAGTCAAACTTCAAATCAGCTCCCCTGACACCTTCAATGGTGACTACACCAAGGCTACCATTTGGTTGGACTCTGTCCAAACCTATCTCCTTGTCAACAATGAGGTCTACAACACTGAGGCAAAGAAAATCGCCTTTGCCTTCTCTTATATGAAGTCCGGAGCTGCCCTCACTTGGGCTTCCTCCTTTCACAAAACTGCCCTCACCCTTGACAACACTGGGAAACCAGTTGGTTTTGGGAAGTTTTCTGACTTCCTCTCCTCCTTTAAAACCACCTTCGAACACCACGATACCAGGGCTCTAGCCATCACCTGGCTCTCCACCCAACGAATGTCTGGCAACGCCGGCATCCCAGAACTTACTTCATTTATCTTGGAGTTTTGCAACAAGGTCCAGATCAGTGAGATCGTGGACGAGAACGTCCTCATTGGGTACTTCTCCACTGCCCTCCCAGTCCATCTCATGCGTCGCATCATGTCTATGGACACCATCCCCACCAAAATCGACGAATGGTATTCTAAGGCTGTTCACTTCCTCACCCAGTGGGGAAAAGCTGAAGATATAGCCAAAAGGAATAAGTCTGGTTCCTCTACCTACCACTCGTTCACCACCTCCTGCCCTTCGAAAGACCCCGACGCCATGGACATCGACACCATCAAACTTGGCAAACTCACCCCTGAAGAACGTCGCCGATGCATTGCAGAAGGACATTGCTTTAGATGCAGAAAGCCCGGTCATCTCTCCAACGAATGCCCTAGCTCCAGCAACCCTAGGCTGAAGAAGACTTTGGAGAAAAAGGTTAGAAAGGTCGAGGAAGTTCCCCAGCTGAGAGATGTTGAGGACGACAACGATGAAGAAACCATGGCTCGGATCTCCTTTGCCATTCCAGGCGAGGATTTTTAGATGGAGGGCGTACCCCAGCGCAACGACCCTCCTTTTCTTGTGCGTCTGTACTTGTATCATCGATAACCAAACAGTCTATGCAAATCCCTGTTCACATCGTCGAACCCTCGCACCTGAAAGCCGTTGGTACTCGTGCTCTGATTGACTCAGGAGCACAAATCTCATGCATCGATTGGGACTTTGTTTGAAAACACAAACTCCCGAAAACCAAACTCGCCACCCCCATCACCGTTAACAATGTTGACCAATCTGCCAATAAGAATGGTCAAATTCGCTTTACCACCACCCTCTTTGTCTGCATTGAATCCGTGGCCCATCAGGTCACCTTCTACATCCTCAATTGTGGAAAAGAGAATGTCATTCTTGGACTCCCTTGGCTTAAGGAAGTCAACCCCACCATCGACTGGACCACTCGCCAGCTGTCTATCCCTCTAGAGTCTGATCAATCCGATCGCCTCTATCAGAAACACACCCGACCTCCTCCTCCAACACCTACCACCCCCACTCCTCGACCCCCTCGTCATGTCAACGTCGACACCATCTGGGATGGATGACTCTTCGACTATATGCAGAAGGAGACTCAACAACAACACCTCCTTCAAAACCACGACGTCCGGGTCATCCAACAAATCATCCAATGTGGCTCTCGTTTTGTCCCAAATGCTACCATCACCAAACTCACCACAGCCACTGAGCTTGCTATGGCTGCTGAGAAGGCAAAACCCAAGCCTGTTCTCCCACAGGAATACGCCGACTTCACTTCAGTCTTCTCGAAAGAAGCAACTGACCACATACCCCCCAGCCGACCCTACGACCACGAAATTAACCTTGACGAGTCCTTCACCCTGAAAATCGGCAAACTCTACCCCCTCTCTCCCGATGAAAAAGCAGCTACCGATGCCTTCCTCGACGAAAACCTTGCAGCCAGGAAGATTCACCCATTGAATTCCCCCCAAGCCTCCCCTTTCTTCTTTGTTAAAAAGAAAGACGGAGGCCTCCACCCTTGTCAAGATTACCGATACATCAACGAACACACAGTCCGAGATGCTTACCCCCTCCCACTCATCTCCGATCTCGTCGACAAGCTCAAAGGAGCTAAGGTCTTCACCAAATTTGATGTCCGATGGGGCTACAACAATGTTCGCATCAAAGATGGACACCAATGGAAGGCAGCCTTCATCACCCACAAAGGTCTCTTTGAACCCACTGTCATGTTCTTTGGACTCTGCAACTCCCCAGCGACGTTCCAACGTTTCATGAATGACTCTTTCCGAGACATGATCGCTGAAGGATGGCTTGTCATCTACATGGATGACCTCCTTATCTTCTCCCCTGACCCCAAAACCCACGAGGAATGTACCAAACGTGTTCTACAACACATGCAAGAACTCGACCTCCATCTGAAGCTCGAGAAATGCAAGTTTGCGGCCTCAGAAGTCAAATACCTGGGTATGATTGTTTGCCCAGATGAACTTGCCATGGATCCAGTCAAACTCGATGGCATTCGAGAATGGCCAACACCCTCTAAAGTCAAGGATGTTTGTTCCTTCCTTGGCTTTGCCAACTTCTACCGACGTTTCATCCCCAATTACTCTAACGTCGCCCGCCCCCTCCTTGACCTTACCAAGAAGAACCAACCCTGGAACTGGTCCCCTTCTTGTCAAGACTCCTTTGATGAGCTAAAGAAGCTATTCCTCTCCCAGCCGATCCTCCACCTCCCCGACCCCGCTCGACCCTTTGCCATCGCCACAGATGCCTCCAAGTATGCCTCTGGAGGTGTCCTTCTCCAAACCGACGCCAATGGCGACTGGCACCCCTGTTCCTACCTGTTGCAATCCTTCTCCCCCACAGAACAAAACTATGACATTTATGACTGCGAACTCCTCACTGTCATTCGTGGTCTCAAGGCTTGGCGACACTATCTCCAGGGATCCCCTTTTCAAGTTCAGGTCTTCACCGATCATAAGAACTTGACCTACTTTCGCCAACCCCAGAAACTCAACCGTCGACAGGCTCGATGGTTACTCAATATCTCCGACTTCGACCTCCATCTCACCCATGTTCCTGGAACCTCCCTCGCCACCCCTGATGCCCTCTCTCGCCGCCCCGACCTCCTCCCTGCCACCGATGATGACAATAACAATGTCACTCTTTTACTGGATTCCCTCTTCGTCAATGTTATCGACATTGCCCTCCAGGAAAAGTTAGCCTCCTCTTCCGCCTCCGACCCCCTTGTGCTTGATGCACTCCGTGCCACCACTGGCAATGTCCCTGCTCACATCCGCTCCTGACTCTCTGACTGGCAATACGACGCTAATGTTCTCACTTATCAAGGCCGTGCCTATGTTCCCCCTGACCTCCGGAGATCTGTTGTTGAACGACACCATGATCACTTCACTGCCGGCCATCCTGGTTACCTGAAAACTCGCCAGCTCGTCGCCTCTGAATTCTGGTGGCCCGGCCTTGCCCAGTTTGTATGGAAGTATGTCGAGGGCTGCGCCTCTTGTCAGTCTGCGAAGACCAACACTCATCCCACGGCCCCTCCTCTCTGCTCCATCTCCTCTTCCTCCTCTTGCCCTTTCCAACAGGTCTCTTGTGACTTGATCATGGACCTCCCCCTCTCTGACGGCTTTGATAGTCTTTTGGTCGTGGTAGACCATGGGCTTACTAAGGGGGTGATTCTCTGCCCTACGAAGAAATCCGTCTCTGCTGAGGGGATTGCTTCCCTCTTTTTCCACAAGGTTTACACTCAGTTCGGCTTATACGACAAAATCATCTCAGATTGTGGTCCTCAGTTCACCTCTGCCTTCGCCAAAGAACTCGGACAACTCCTTGGATACAACCTCTCCCTCTCCACAGCCTACCATCCTCAATCTGACGGAGAAACAGAACACATCAACCAGGAAGTTGAGACCTACCTCCGCATCTTCTGCGGTAACTCCCCCTCCACATGGTCCCAGATGATCTCCCACACCGAATTCACCCACAACCACCACCCTCACTCCATCACTGGCAAATCTCCTTTCTTCCTCACCTATGGCTTCGAACCCTGCCCCCTCCCCACTGTCATTGTTGAATCCAACCTCCCAGCAGTCAAAGAACGACTGAAAACCCTCTCCGCCGCTCGAGATGAAGCTTTGGCAGCCCATGAACTCACTAGACAAGTCATGAAAGCTCGCTCTCACGGTAAATTTACCCCTTTCTGTAAAGGTGACAAGGTTTGGCTAGAAGCCCACAACCTGAAACACCTTATCTCCCATCCGAAGTTCGCTCCTAAGCGAGAAGGCCCATTTACCATTGTCCAGGTACTATCCCCGCTTGTTTACAAACTCCGCCTCCCTTGTACCTGGAAAATTCACAACATGTTCCATGCTTCCCTCTTATCACCCTATCGCGAAAATGATGTACATGGTCCAAACTTCCCTTCTCCCCCACCTGACCTCATTGATGGAGAAGAAGAGTACAAGATGGAAAAGGTGATCCGACACAAGGGAACTCTGAACAACTGACGTTTCTTAGTCCGATGGAAAGGATACTCAGCCGAAGAAGACTCTTGGCTTCCCGAATCGGAGTTCAAACATGCCAAGGAAATTCTGGTAGACTATAAGAACCTTCACCCCTCCGTTTTCCCTTCATCCTCTCACCCACCATCATCTTGTCGAAATGCCCAACACCCCTCCTAGTCGTTCTTCCTCCGTCGAAGCGGATGCTGGCTGGAACCCACCTCCTGAACTCCCTTGTCTCGAAACCCTGGACCACGCCTGAGATGGCCCATGGCCTCCCTCTCCTATCACCACCGAACCTGTCATTAACCCTCCCCGCTTTGCCTCTCGCCTTCGCTGCAACCCTTTCTCTTCCATTCAACAGGGATGTATGCTCTCATTTCTTGACAATTCTAATCTTCATATCACCCTCCGAAACCACTTAGACCCCTCCTCTCCTCTTTATTCCCTCTTTCGAATTTACATTGAACTTTCACACCTTCGCTCCCATGCCGACCTCATCGCAGACGACACCGCCTGCATGCACCATGCCTTCCGCATCACCAAAACCCACCATGCCATCCGAGAACTCATCATATCCGCCATGCATCAGTTGGAAATGGACGACCTAACCTCAGACATTCAACGCTACGTGGAACATCTAAATATGAGATCTAACGCTGACGAACAATCCCCTGAGGCCTCTAGTGCTCCCCTGACCCTCGAGGAACTTGCCTCCATTGAGCGGACAGAAGTAGCTTGGGAAGGCGAAAGGAACCGCCCTCTACTGGAGACCCACCCCCTCTACAACCACGCATGTTTTCATTGCCACCGCCTCTCTCACATTAGGGCTAATTGTGTATACTACCGTTGCTGTCATTGCAACCCACATGCCCCAGGCCACTCGGCATACCAATGCCCTCTCCTCTGTCGTCGGTCTCCTGCCCCTCTTGTCCCTTCCTCATCCTCTTCCTCATCTTGCTCCTCTCACCAGTCTCACAGGTCTCGCACCTCCTCATCTTCTACTTCCACTCGCCCTCTTGCCCAACGTCTCTCATCCCCTCCAGTCTCTCACACTCCTCTCCCCATTCCCCCTCCCTCTGGTCGTTGTCATCGCCAACGTCTTCCTCATTTCAACACCAAGCTTCATCGTCTTTCCGGCATGCCTGCTGATGGATCCCTTGATGTTGATGAAGAATGGGGATACCCTGATTACAATGCTTCCGCTATTGCCAACATGACAGGTTCCCCAGGTGGTGATCATTGCATGGACCTCTAGTTTGTCTCTTTTTACCTTTTGTTTCTCATTGCGATTTTGAATGTACTCCAGGGGTAATGTTATGATTTGCCCCTATTCTTTTGTTTTGTCATCTACGCTTGTCATCATCAGCTTAACCCAATGCTTCCCTTCGATAGAGTGCTCTAGAACATACAACGTGTTTGTCGCACACCCTTATCTTTGTTATCTTTGTTTCTCTTTCTTTTCGAACATTCTTTGCTTAGTCATAGTCGTTCTACAACCTTCTATGACCTTCTATTGCACAGTATATAAACCTAGGTACCTCGTCTCTTGTACCTTAGCTTAGTTCTGCTCAATTTTACCTCGTTCCCCTCATCATAACTCGCTGCTATCTCTTCGGTAGGTAGACTTACACTCGAACCACCTACTATACATCCTAGTAGGAAGAACCCTTGACCCTACGTTCTAGTTCTTTGAGCCTACGCTCGTTCCTACCCGGACCAAGCGTAACAGTCACCTTCTACGTCCTTAATTGTGGAAAGGAAAACATCATCCTTGGACTCCCTTGGCTCAAGGAAGTCAACCTCACCATCAACTGGACCTCTCATGAACTGTCCATTCCCCTAGAATCCGATCAATCTGATCGCCTCTACCAGAAACACACCTGACCCCCTTCTCCAACACCCACCACCTCCACTCCTCAACCCCCTTGTCATGTCAACGTCGACACCATCTGGGATGGACAACTCTTTGACTATATGCAAAAGGAGACTCAACAGCAACACCTCCTTCACAACCATGATGTCTGAGTTATCCAACGGATTGTCCGTTGTGGCTCTTGCTTCATCCCAAATGCCACCATCACCAAACTCACCACCACCACTGAACTTGCCATGGCTGCCAAAAAGGCAAAACCCAAACCCGTCCTCCCACAAGAATATGCCGACTTCGCTTCCGTCTTCTCAAAGGAAGCAACTGACCATGTACCCCCCAGCCGACCTTACGACCATGAGATCAATCTCAACGAATCCTTTACCCCAAAAATCGGCAAACTCTACCCTCTCTCTCCTGACGAAAAGGCAGCCACCGAAACCTTTCTCCATGAAAACCTTGCAGCCAGAAAGATCTGTCCATCAAACTCTCCCCAAGCTGCTCCCTTCTTCTTCATCAAAAAGAAGGATGGAGGTCTCTGCCCTTGTCAAGACTACCGATACATCAATGAACATACCATTTGAGACGCCTACCCCCTTCCTCTTACCTCTGATCTCGTCGATAAACTCAAGGGAGCAAAAGTCTTCACCAAGTTCAACGTCCGATGAGGCTACAACAATGTTCGTATCAAGGATGGACACCAATGGAAGGCCGCTTTCATTACCCACAAAGGCCTCTTTGAGCCCACTGTCATGTTCTTTGGACTTTGTAACTCCCCTGCGACATTCCAACATTTCATGAACAACTCCTTTAGAGACATGATCGCCAAAGGATGGCTTGTCATTTACATGGATGACCTCCTTATCTTCTCCCCCAATGCCAAAACCCACAAGGAACGCACCAAACGCATTCTACAACGCATGCAGGAACTCAACCTTCATCTCAAGCTCGAAAAGTGCAAATTTGCAGCTTCTGAGGTCGAATATCTGGGCATGATCGTTTGCCCAGATGAACTCACCATGGACCCGGTCAAACTCAATGGTATTCAAGAATGGCCGACACCCTCTAAAGTCAAGGATGTTTGCTCCTTCCTTGGCTTTGCCAACTTCTATTGACGTTTCATTCCCAACTACTCCAACGTCGCTCACCCTCTCCTTGACCTCACCAAGAAGAGTCAACCCTGGAACTGGTCCCCTTCTTGTCAAGACTCCTTTGATGAGCTAAAGAAGCTTTTCCTCTCTCAGCCGATCCTCCACCTCCCCGACCCCGCCCGACCATTCGCCATCACCACCAATGCCTCCAAATATGCCTCCGGAGGTGTCCTCCTCCAAACCGATGCCAATGGTGACTGGCACCCCTGCTCCTACCTGTTGCAATCTTTCTCTCCCACAGAACGAAACTACGACATCTATGACCGAGAACTCCTTGCAGTCATTCGTGGTCTTAAAGCTTGGCGACACTACCTTCAGGGATCTCCTTTCCAGGTTCAGGTCTTCACTGATCACAAAAACCTGACCTACTTCCGCCAACCCCAGAAGCTTAACCATCGACAGGCTCGTTGGTTGCTTGATATCTCTGACTTTGACCTTTGTCTCACCCACGTCCCTGGAACCTCCCTTGCTGCTCCTGATGCTCTTTCTCGTCGCCCCAATCTCCTCCCTGCCATGGACGACAACAATGACAATGTCACCCTCCTACCCGACTCTCTCTTTGTCAATGTCATTGACATTGCCCTCCAAAAGAAACTGGCCTCTTCTTCTGCCTCCAACCCTCTGGTGCTCAACGCACTCTGTGCCACTACAGGCGATGTTCCCACTCACTTCCACTCCCGACTCTCCGACTGGCAGTATGACACTAGCATCCTCACTTATCAAGGCCATGCCTATGTTCCCCCCAGCCTCCGGAGGTCTGTTGTCGAACGACACCACGACCACTTCGCTGCTGGCCACCCCGGTTACCTGAAGACTCGCCAACTCGTCGCCTCTGAATTCTGGTGGCCTGGCCTTGCCCAGTTTGTGCAAAAATATGTTGAAGGTTGCACCTCCTGCCAGTCGGCCAAGGCCAACACCCACCCCACTGTCCCTCCTCTCTGCCCCATTTTCTCATCCTGCTCTCGCCCTTTCCAACAGATTTCTTGTGACCTGATCACAGACCTCCCTGACTCAGGTGGCTTTGACAGTCTTTTGGTCGTGGTAGACCATGGGCTTACTAAGGGGGTGATTCTTTGCCCTATGAAGAAGCCTGTCTCTGCCGAAGGGATTGCCTCCCTCTTTTTCCACAAGGTTTACACTTGGTTTGGCCTCTACAACAAAATCATCTTGGATTGTGGTCCCCAGTTCGCCTCTGCCTTCACCAAAGAACTTGGACGACTCCTTGGATACAACCTCTCCCTCTCCACTGCCTATCACCCTCAGTCCGATGGAGAGATGGAACGTGTCAACCAAGAAGTCGAGACCTATCTCCACATCTTCTGTGGCAACTCTCCCTCCACATGGTCCCAGATGATCTCCCATGCCGAATTTGCCCACAACCACTGCCCTCACTCCGTCACTGGCAAATCCCCCTTCTTCCTCACCTATGGTTTTGAACCTCATCCCCTCCCCACTGTCATTGCTGAATCCAACCTCCCAGCAGTCGAAGAACGACTGAAAACCCTCTCCACCGCTCGAGATGAAGCTCTGGCAGCCCATGAACTTGCTAGACAAGTCATGAAAGCCCGCTCCCACGGCAAATTCATACCCTTCTGCAAAGGTGACAAGGTTTGGCTAGAAGCCCGCAACCTGAAACGCCTTATCTCCCACCCGAAGTTTGCCTCCAAGCGGGAAGGACCCTTCACCATTATCCAAGTACTATCTCCACTCATCTACAAACTCCGCCTTCCTCGTACCTGGAAAATTCACAACACATTCCACACTTCCCTCTTATCGCCCTATCGTGAAAATGACGTACACGGCCCGAACTTCCCTTCTCCTCCCCCTGACCTCATCAATGGAGAAGAAGAATACGAGATGGAAAAGGTGATCCGACACAAGGGAACCCCGAACAGCCAACACTTCTTGATCCGATGGAAAGGATACTCGGCCGAAGAAGACTCTTGGCTTCTGGAATCGGAGTTCAAACATGCCAAAGAAATTCTCCTGGACTATAAGAAGCTCCACCCCTCCATCTTCCCTTCATCCTCTCGCTCACCACCACCCCGTTACAATGCCCAACATCTCCCCTAATCACTCTTCCTCCACCAAAGCAGATGCTAGCTGGAACCCGCCTCCCGAACTCCCTCATCTCGAAACTTTAGACCATGCCTGGGACAGTCCATGGCCTCCCTCCCCCATCACTACTGAACCCATTGTCAACCCACCTCGTTTTGCCTCTCGACTTTGCTGCGACCCTTTCTCTTCCATTCAACAGGGACGTATGCTCTCGTTTCTCGATAATTCTAACCTTCGTATCGCCCTTCAAAATCACCTACTGTTACGCTTGGTCCGGGTAGGAACGAGCGTAGGCTCAAAGAACTAGAATGCAGGGTCAAGGGTTCGAGGTGACGACGGAGTACTTGCCCTGTAGGGTCAAGGGTTCTTCCTGCTAGGACGTATAGCAGGGGGTTTGAAGATAAGTCTGCCTACCGAAGAGGTAGCAGCGAGTTACGATGAGGGGACGAAGGGGAACAAGGTAAGATTGAGCAGAACTAAGCTGAGGTACAAGGGACGAAGTACCTAGGTTTATATACTGCGCAGTGGAAAGTCATAGAAGGTTGTGGAACAACTATGACTAAGCGAAGAAAGTTCGAAAAGAACAAAGAAGTAGAGATAACAAGATAAGGGTGTGCGACGAACGTGTTGCATGTTCTAGAGCACTCTATCGAAGTGAAGACATCGGGTAAGGCCGACGATAGTAAGCAACTGTGAGTAAGAAAAAGAATAGGGGC
>JBBPMV010000241.1:0-22169 GCA_038090495.1 Heimioporus retisporus | reverse complement strand
ATGCAATAATGAATAGAAGTAATGTGCATCCCCCGCAGATGGCGGCGAAACAACTGCGAGAGGTGATGGTAGTTCCTACGAGACCCAGGCAACTGTGTGAGCGATTTGATCGAACAAAAATGGAATATAATAGCCGAATACGTCCACCAGGTGTCAGGCTCACACAAGACGATCATATCAGTAGAATCGACATAGAAAACATAGCCGCCTGCTAAAGCGAACTAGTCCAACGTTGTCTATCAAACAATTCTGACTCACATATACGATGAGTGTGATCACCACTTGAATTTGAAGACAACAATTGTTATGTATCTATTTGAAGCCAAGTTGAAAAAACAAACACTTTGTGGGTTCCTCATGTTGGAATCCCGGCGTGGAAAATATCTCATGGACATTACGTAATAATTACATATCTCGGTGCAATCACGTGTACACGCATCGTCACGGACGATGGCCTTTGCTGAGAAGACTGTATTCTCTGCTATAGGAATGATCTGAAGACGAATTCGGTTATGGACGTCCGTAGAAAATCTCGTTGATTTCGGAGCCAGCTTACGCCGGAGAAAAGTACAGATCAATGGATCATGGAATCATGTCTTCGCCGCACATTCGACGTCTTATTTTGGCCACCATTTCAGCCGAATTTGGCGATGTCAGCCATATTACTACAGTGTTCGAGGTAAGCTTCAAGTTGCCGTGTTCTGTCAAAGAATTAGCCAGATTGCCGGCGAACTATCCTGCTCTTTCAATATTAGACGTCCTTTCTTTTCCTTCGGTATGAATTTCTGGTGAAGTAGGGATCCTGTTGGACATTGGCCTCGAGCACGTACATGTGGGTTATACAGAGACTTGGCCACACCTGAATAAATTTGCGACGATTGGCCCGATGGTGTGGTACAAGCTATTGGATGTCGCGTGCACCTGTAATAACCGTGCGCAACAGCATTTCAGTCGGCCGAGGACGTGCTATAAGATTCATTTGTGCAGCACGGACATGTATGTTGTCCTTGACATCAGATGTGCGAGTTGATGTGCAGCATCGGGTTCAACGCATGTTGGTGGATGGTGGTGGTGACATGTATAACGCTCACAATCAAATGACAAGATCTTTGCTAACAGAAACCGCATCAGCTCGTCTGTGCGAGATGTCCACTTGGAATCGTAGAGACCCTGAATGGAATACGGGGCGACCAACCAATATGGCGGTCGTAAACTCTGTGAGGGTTTCGAGACATTGTTTATTGTTCAGAGGTCATACCACGGAAACGCGCCCTATTTTCTTGGATACCACGGGCGCCTTAGAAGTCGCGTGTTCGCCAATGAATTCGGCAAAGGAGGGCCAAGAGGGACTTGCGTGATAGAAGGGGTACGGTCTCTTTATAGACGTTGCCATCCCATCAGTACTCCAACCCTTCCAGGTTTGTTATTATGCTGGAAAATAACGCGTGGAGGTTCAAGTTGTTCAGTTTCACCACGTTGATCTGATGGTGGTTTCTCAGATTTAGAATCCTGCAGATGGCCCATTCTAAAAGTGCGTTCTTCGTCTATTTCAATCGTCATGGTGAGGAGTGTAGGAATGCTCTCAGTACTAGACGGAGTCTGTGACTAGTAGATTGCACCTGTAGGAATGCTCTACAGAGTATAAGTACAATATGCGAGTGTCAAGTAGAGTGTCTCACCTTAGTACTAGATGGAGTCTGTGACTGAGGTGTAGATGCGACGAAATGAAGATTATCTACCCGACGATTATGTAATACAGCTGTAGCCGAGTCCGTTTGAGTCTATTGTACAAAGTCCAAAACACAACACTCCCCCTTCAAACGGACGAGTGCAAACCCAATTCAGAAGCGAAATGCTTTGCCTTCAAGCTAGGCAAAGCCTTGGTAAGAGTATCAGCAACCATCTCCCCCGTAGGGCAGTAAATGAAAGAAATTGAACCGTTCTCAACACTGAAACGAATGAAATGATACTGAATGTCAATGTGTTTGGTATGTGCATGGAAACTCCCGTCACGCGTCAATGTGATGGCTGACTGATTATCGCCATAAAGGACCAACGGGCGCGACAGAGGTTGAAACATTTCCCCGACCAAACGACGAAGCCAAACTGCCTCCTTAGCAGCATGCGTGGCAGCGACAAACTCGGATTTGGCTGTCGACAGAGTGACCAACTCCTGCTTCCGCGAACCCCAAAGTATGGCCCCCCCATCTATGATGAAAGCGTACCCAGTGATAGCACGGCGATGCTCCTGTGTCGCCCCATCCGCATCAACGTACCTGACAAGACCAGAAGATTGTAGCCCGAAGGTAAGCGCCAGCCCCTTCGTCCTGACCAGATATTTATAGATGCGCTTCACAGCTTCCCAGTGATCCCATCCTGGATTAGCACAAAATTGTGCTATGAACGATGTCGCAAACACTATATCGGGTCGAGTCCCACAGGCCAAGTGCATCAACGAGCCAACCGCCTCACGATATGGGATATTTTTCATCCGCACGGCCTCCCCTGTGGTCTTCGGCGACTGCGACTCCGACAACTGAACATGCGGATCCAGAGGAATCGATACCGGTTTCGCATCTGCAAAATTATACTTCACCAGAATGGTGTTCACATAAGGCTCCTGCGACAAGGCAATGGTGCACGCGGTGCGATCCCGAGTAACCTTCATCCCCAACAGCCAGCTAACCGGTCCCAGATCAGTGATCCTGAAGTGGGAGCCAATCTCCACCTTAAACGCCTTGACCAGGGCAGGGGAATCACCGGTGATTGTACAGTCATCAACATGTGAGGCAAGGATGAGGATGTGCCTGGCCACACTCGCAACGAAGACACCCCAATTGGCTTCCATACGCACGAAACCCAGCTCTTTGAGGGTCCCGTATAGATGCAAGTACCACTTCAGCGCACCTTGCTTCGAACTGTAGAGAGCCATGCGCAACCGGGCAACGAGATCGCAACCACCTTTGTCGTACCCAGGAGGTAACTCCATATATATAACCTCGTTGTCATCCAGCTTACTGTTCAGGAACGCGCTATGAAAGTCGAAGACGTCCATGTCCCAATCGTGTCATGCTGCGATAGCCATGATCAAATGCAAGGAGGCTAGGCGTGCTACTGGGGCATAAGTGTCCCCATAATCAACACTGTACTGTTGGGTGAAACCGCGCGCGACAAGCCGCGCTTTATACTTATCGATTTCCCCGGCCGCGTTCTTTTTGATTTTGAACACCCATTTGCAACTGATGATGTTGATCCCCTTCGCAGGTCGCTCAACCACATCCCAGGTATGGGCATCGGCCAAACTCTTCAACTCGGCGTGTACTGCCTCGTCCCACTTCGGCCAATCTGGGCACTTCCTCACCTCATCTATCGTCGCTGGCTCCAGACCCTCAGCTGCAGTAGTCCCTGCCAGGAACACATGGACCACCTGTCCATCTTCCACCTCCCATGCTGATGTGGCGTCAACTCCTTTGACACCCTTCACCACAGCTGCCTGGATTCCTTGGGGAAACAGTGAGCCGCCTGTCGAGAGTAGGGATGTAACTCGAACAGTCCGAGGGGGCAAAGGGCAGCAGAGGACGAGAATCTTCTAGTGGGAATACTCACTAGATGATACCACAAATAGACGATCAAGATCTCTGATTGAAGATGATCAGGAGGCTTGTGATGAAGGGAGTTGATTGTTGTTACTCCGTTATTGATTGTTCATCGATATCGGGTGGTTTATATACATGGTGAATGTATGTACTTGTTGTGTCTATTCTAGAGTATTCTAACCAATAGCACAACTCTCTCTATTTCAAATGACAGTGGACAGCTTATGAATCATGATCAATAAGCGTCTGGAATGTTCTGTCATGTTCTATGACATTCCATGCTGTTCTATCTTTGATCCTAGAACACCCGAAGGGTTTCGGAATGATCTTTCACAGTTCCTATTTGATCCTATAGATAAGGAACTTTCTCTAACGTTCTAGAGCACGTCAGGTGATCATGTATCATGTAAGCTACATTCTCAACACTCCTCCTCACTGGAATATTTGAAATGGGTATTACTGTTAAGATTCTTTCTTAATTGGTATTAGTGTAAGGGCTTTCCTTCCTTCCTCGAATTTGATCTTTCCAAGGTTTTTGGTAAAGATATCTGCGAATTGTGAATTGGTCTGAACATAGAACAATTCAATTTCCCCTAATTCCACAGCTTCTCGGATGTAATGCTGAGGAATTCGAACGTGTTTGGTGCGACCCTCCTGTGCTGGATTCGAGGCCAAAAAGATGGCTCCTTGATTATCAACGCACATGGGAACTTTCGTTTGTGGAAAATGTAATTCTCCAAACAGGTTTGTGATCCATTGGATCTGTTTTGCACATTCTGTCATTCTGCAGTATTCTGCTTCTGTTGATGACAGTCGAACACGTTTCTGTCTTCTGGAAAGCCATGAGACAATTCCATTGGCAAGGAATATAGCATATCCAGTAGTTGATCTCAATGATTCAATGTCACCAGCCCAATCAGTGTCTGAATAAGCAATTAGTCCATTACTGTTGCCTTTTCCTGCATAGGAAATTCCCAGATGTGGAACATGGGATAAGTAGCGAATAATTTGTAATGCCTTTTGCAAATGTTCTTCAGTAGGATTAGCGGAGAACTGTGACATTTTTATTACTGCATATGCAATATCAGGTCTGGTTCCAAGCATAATGTAAAGCAAGGATCTGATAACAGATTGATATTGGCTTCTCAACTTAGGATTTGCTATTCCTTCATTGGGTCTTGGATTGTATCCGGTAGGAAGTGGAACTAATGTTTCCTTACAATTCTCTTGACCAAATCGTCTTATTACTTTATTGGCATATTTGCATTGATCAAGGATTATGGTTCTCTTAGTACGGTCTCGAGTGATTTCCATACCAAGGTATTCTTTGGCTGTGCCAAGATCCCGTGATTCCCATTTCTTCATAAAATTCCTTTTATGAGAAAGTACTTGAGATTTGTTACTGCCTATGAATAGGGCATCATCGACATAGATAATGACGATGACTATATCCTTTCCAATGTGTTTGACATAAATGCCTGAATCGGAAGTGCATCTCTTGAAGCCGAAAGTGACAAGGGATTGATGAAGCAGCTTGTTCCATTGTAAGGCTGCTTGTTTGAGCCTGTAAATGGCTCGTTTAAGGTGACAGACCTTATTTTCCTGGCCCTTTATGATGAAGCCTTTTGGTTGAGTCATGTAGATTTCCTCATCCAGTTCGCCAAATAGAAAGGCTGTTTTGACATCTAGCACTTCGATTTCCCAATCGTTTAGCGCTGCTAGTGCAAGTATTAACCGCACCGACTCGAACCTGGCAACAGGTGAGAATGTCTCTTCATAGTCTATTCCAAAAATCTGTGTAAAGCCCTTGGCTACATATTGTGCCTTGACTCTATTGCCTGGACGAATGGCAAGTACCCATTGCCCTTTGATAGGTATGCGACCTTTTGGTAAGTCTACCAAATTCCAAACCTTCCTTTCATGGAGTGATTTGATCTCATCACTGCACGCTTTATACCAAGCTTCTGCTTGTTCTCTGGGAAGTTTTGCTATATCCCAATAGTTCTTTGGTAATGTCCAATCAGATGGACTTATCGCAGCAGATAAGTGATGGGCTATCCATTTGTTACTGTAAAGATCTCCAAGATCTTCTTCATTAGTTGGTCTAGGATTATCCTCGGCTTGTGCCGGTTCTAGAGCAACATCTTCTCTCATTGGAGATGACTCCTCCTGAATAGATTCCAGCCCTTGCTCTATTTCTCTCTCGATCTGTACAGGAGGTTTATCTCCATATGTACTATCTGGTAAGATTCGAGGCATTGGTGCTCTCTGTGATCTTCTTTGATCAACAGGTGCTCTAAATGTGGAGCGTGGTTCTCTCAATGGATGGTAATGATGTGGTAGAGCACAGAATTCTGGAAGTCCTTGATCAGATCTTTGTCTAGGAGGTAACCAATTCACCAGTCTTTGTATCGGTACTCTCCATAGATTATCCTCATCAGAGGAATGTGGTGGAGATGTCAATGGTGAGTCCGAGATAAGCTTTCACTTGTGTTGATGTCTATCTGAAATAGAACTGTGATGTCCAGTGTCCAGCTTATGCCGTATGACTCCTGGTCGCATTGGTGATGCCCTAAAGGGACTATCAGTCTTTTCAGATTGATATGGTGAATTTGGAGAAGATGGTGGAGCGGGAGGATCTGGGTTTAGATCTCCCCAATCCCAATTATAGGGATCATCTTTACTACTGTCATCAGTATCAGTGCTTTCTTTTGAGGAATGATGACGAGTAATGGATCTTCTAGTTACTCCAGGTAAAGGTACTGGAACAAACGTGTAATCCATGGCATGTTGTTGTGAGGGCTGCATTTGAATTTGTTGGTTCAGCAGCTCTTCATCCGGTTGGTCTTGATTTTCAATTTGAATAGGGGCAGGTCCATCTTCTTGATCTCTGGAACAGTGCGGAAAATGATTTTCATCAAATGTTGCATTCGTGGAAACAACCATACGATGTCTCTTTTGAGACCAGAATCGCCATCCTTTAGTATTGGGTTCATACCCAATAAAGGTCATTTCCTCAGATTTGGGAGATAGCTTGTCTGCCCTTTGTTCTGATGGAATGAAGACATAAGCACGACATCCAAATACTTTGAAATAAGAAGCATCTGGTTTCTTTTCACTGAAGATCTCGATTGGAGTCTTCCATTTATGGCGAAGCATTGGTTGTCTGTTATACAGATGCAGTGCGGTCTCTACAGTGTCTTGCCAGAACACTTTAGGTAGACAAGCATGTTGGCGCATGCTTTCAGCTTTCTCCATGATTGTTCTATTGAATCTCTCAGCACGACCGTTCTGTTGTGGAGTATTCGGGACAGATGTTTGATGCGTCACCCCTCTGGTTGAGAGGAACGTATGAAACTCATGACTCATGAATTCTCCTCCTCGGTCTGAACAAACTGAGGTAAGGCTGTGCCTGGTTGAGCGTTCCACCCAAGCAACCATGTTTTTGAAATGCTGATGACAATCCGATTTGACCTGCAAAAAGAATAGTAAGGTGAAACCGCTATAATCGTCAATAAACGTAAGAATATATCGTGCACATGATCGGGGTTCTACCGGCATTGGCCCCATTAAGTCTGTATGGACTAGGGCCAGCGGGCGAGTGGTGCGTTTCTCAGATTTCGGGAAAGGCCAATCAAACATCTTGCCAAGCATACAACCTTTACATCTTGGGTTGTTAGCCGGTTCCTTGATCGAAGGAATGCCCGATAGATGCCTTGAGGCATGTCAGAGTGTGTTCTTTGATGGATGTCCCATGCATTGATGCCATAGATGATAATCATGGTTATCTGCAAGGAAGGATGAAATCTGTGACATTGGAGTGATCGATTGCGATTGAAACCAATGGAGATTGTTAGCAGGTGATAATGCAGTGGCAGTAATCACTCTGTGTCCTTCCTTGTTCCGGATGTGTGTTCCATCATGCATACTCTCACAACGATAGTTGTGGGCAAGAAGCGATGGTATCGATAGTAATCGATGTGATGCTTGTGGAGCATACCAGACTTCTTGTAATTCTACTATTGGATGCAAGTCTTGACCTATCTGTTTGATAAGCATGGTTCCTGGACCATGCATCGAGACCTTGTTGCCATTTGCAACAGTTGCCGTTCTAGTGTGAACGCCAAGATTCACAAAATCATCCAAAAATGGTGATAAGTGGTCTGTACAGCCACTATCTATCATCCAATGAGTACGTGAAAATTCGCTTGAAGCATTGTTGATTATTTTATCACCCTGGGCAGTAAGCCCGATATAGAAGCAAAGGTATTCATTGGTCTCCTCGTCATATACTACGTCCTCGTAGTATTTACTATGGTCATCCTTTACTGCTTTGTTGTAATTACGAAACTGTGGTTCTGTAAAGGAAGACAAAGTCTCAGGCACAGTACCTGGAACTACTCCATGATAAGATCTACTTGGTATGTTTACCTGGTAGTCTTCTCGATTACCAATAGTGCAGTACATCAGATGAAGGGGAAAGTCTATAGGAGGTGGACGAGTGGGTAAAGCATCAGATAAAGATGAATTGAAATGAGAAGTGTTCGAAACAAGTCCGCCGAGTGAAAATGTTTGTTTGTCCTTTCCTTTCTTATTCTTTCTCTGGTTTGGTGTTGGTGTCTCATTCCTGGGAACAGTATCCTCAATGTGAGGTGCTATGTCTCGTTCGATCCACAGTGGATAACCTGGTCAACGGATCTCAACAGTCTCCTCCTGAATTGGGACAATCGGAGATGGTGTTGGTGGAGAATAGGAACAAGAAGGTCCTGCGCCTTCTGATGTTTCAGAGTGAGTTTGCGCGAGGCCGAAAGGACTGAATGGATGCAATGTCCATACCAGTATCAATCTCGATGGTGTCATCGGAGTTTCCTTCTTGCCATGTGTTTGGGTCTTCTCCTTCTGTGACCTCAAACCTCATGTGCGCATCTTCGGCTGCGACATTATCGGCCCAATCTATTCCTGCTTCTCTCCATTTCTTGTCCATGGTGACAGTAGAAGCTTCATGGAGATTGCCGAAGAAAGATTGATCAGTTTCATTAATGGTGACTGCGTGTGCAAAGTTGTCACCAATAATCTCATTTGCTTTGGCTTTTCCCTTTCCTTTCGTGTCTCGTCCCTTAGGACGGTTCTGTCTCGAAGCAAAACCTTGACGATTGTGGTTTGCATTCAGATTGCCAAGATGGCAGTGTCTCAGAGGGAAGGCTTGTTGACCAGAATAGTCTATTCGGCCTCTTCCGGATTGATTTCTGCTTCCTTGCTGTTTAGGACACCAAGAGTTAGTCTTAGGTGGTCCTCTGCGAATAACATTGGTGCGAAATGCACCGCTTACGTTCTGATTCTGATTCTGATTCTGCTCCACATTGTGAATTCTCGTGGTCAAGGGCTGCCTTGATCCTTGGAGATCGATCTCGGAAAGGATCTTTCCGGATATATTGTCTGCTGTAAAGTTTGTTGTTTGAACTGTTTCAGCGATAGTGGTGCAGAAGGCGGAGAAATCAGAAGGAAGGCAAGTAAGCAGGAACATAGCCTTGAACGATTCTGGCAGATTAAGGCCAGCATTCGTCATTTGCTCGAAAAGGGAAGTAATACGATTGATGTCCTCAGCAGCAGATCGTGTTCTGATGCTGGATGCCATAGCCTGAGAAAATAGATAAAACTGGCCAGAAAGGCCGCGAGATGCAAAGAGATTCGTGAGCTTGTCCCAAAGAGTTTTGGCAAGCGAAGGTTTGTTGGTGGCATAAGTGAAATTTACGTGATGTAACAGGTGATTTCCGAGGGTTTGGGAGATTATCCCAATGATCCTCTTATCGATTGCTTCCCACTTGGTAGCATCAGTACCTGTGTGATTCTTATGCTCATTAGTACCCTCAACCCATCCCCATACCAATAAGGATTGTAGGATAGACTGGATGTGAATCGACCACATGACGTAGTTTGAGTGGCCTGCAAGGGTTTGGACATGGGTAAGCAAGGTGTTGTCAACCTTGAAGTCCTTGGAAACGGAGATGGTTGAAGTGGACATGATGCTTTAGAGATATTGGTAGATATCTGTAAACGGAAATTCATTAAACAGATGATCATAAATGTAACCAATGAATGAAAAGGGAATAACTCCGGGTGTTCCCGAAGGAACGGTTCCTTGAATTCCAACAGATGCTGCTCCAATTGGAGGCAAACCTGTAACTCCAGTTCCAGACTCAGTGTGTATAGATGATGCAAGAGAAGGAGGTGGATCCTGTGGTCTGAGGCTTCTTCTCCTGATCCGTTTCCGTTCTGCTGCTTCTCTCTCTTTCCTTTCCCAGTACATTCTTCGTTCCAGTTTTGTAAACAGCTCTCCTTTGTCTCCTTTTGGTGTCCACCAAGAGGGCATAGGGTTTAGTGAGTTTCATTCGAAAGAGGTAAACCATAAGTAATCGAAGAAGTGGGGATTAGGAATGAGAGGGTAAATAAGTTGTTCGTCTAGTCATAAGTCTCGATTCATATGTGTGTGGTATTGAATTGGAAGTTCTTCGGTACATGAGCCACCAAGGTCTATGTGCCAGTCCAAGAACGATAAGTAATGTCCTTCTGAATACGTATAACAGTTTCTTGATCCCAAAGGCCAGTAGTAGCTAACAGAAGGTGCAAGGAAGGCGAGAAAGGTACTGTCCTTAGAAGCTAATTGTACAAACACTTTTACTCCCTCAGGATTGGCATTGCTTCTTTCGCTTCTCTTCACCCTCCACTGCAGCCTTTCTCTTGCCTCGAGTATAGGTACCTGAGAGAGTTTCAGCAACGACTCGTCGTCCATCTTCGTCTAACCAGCTGGACTGAAGATGGCGCTGCAATTTTTGTAAGCCTTCATATTTGGGATTGACATGTTTGATCTCGGTGTCAAAGTGGAATCGTGTCTCAAGATCTGTTACCGCATTGAAGTCCCTAATCCCCATCCCATTTTCCCTGTGGAACTTGTAGTTCCCTGGCTGCTCTGAAGTAAACGGAACCCAGTACTGTTCTCGAATGAATACATTCGGATAAGTCGATTTTACCAGAAGCATATTGTGAATGGTAGGCGGGAAGATGTCTCGCCTGAATATCTTGAAGCTGTGTCCTCGCACCAAGAAGTTGGATGTGGATGAGTCGTAGTCGCGAGAGGGGAATGCCCATCCATTCACCTCGTAGGTCTCCCTCAGTGTCTCGCCAGGGCAGTATGTGCCGCAGATGGGCATGTCCAGCTTTGACAGTTTCTTGTCGTCAGTACTCCAGAATTCAATGGGGTTGATTTCGAAAGGGATGACCAAGCGTCTCGACCTGCTAATGGCTTCGTGGGCTTCTGCCTCGTCCCTGATGTGGCAAAGTCATCCCTGATAGAGTGGGTAGAATTGCCACATGGGGAGGCGAAGGTACTGGTGATTGATAATCTCCACATCCATTAACTTGAGCTCAGCTGTCAAGGGACAGAGATCCAGGGTTTGATAAAACCAGGCGCTGGGAAAGGTGGGAGAAGGATTGACCAGAGAGACTCTGGCCGTGGATACCAGGAAATTGTAAAGGACATGCCAGATCACATCATAGTAAGTGTTCCTCTCCCTCAGAACGGTCGTCGTCTCCACTCTCGCTCTCCTCTGTCTCAAGGTCGAAACGGACGCGTTGGCAAGGCCTCTCATTTGATGAGCCACTCGCTGATCCAGCTCAGCTTGGGTTTCGACTTGACCTGAGCGATGAAGGCCTAGCCTCTCCACTACCTCTGTCGACATGGGATGGCAGGCCTCTGCCTTGTAAGCCAGTCCGCTCAGCTCCTTGTTGCATCTCCAGTTCTCGATCCACATCTCCTCTATCATCAGCCACGACCTGAAGACGTTCCTGGAGGTCGTGTGGGCTGAGCTGATGCTGGCCAGCCTGATCGTCGGAGGAGTGATGGGGGTCCCTATTAAGATGTTCTCCTCTCCGGAGAATGGTATACCTGGGAATGTCAGGTGTGTCGATCCTTGTATCTCAGCCTCTGAGGCTGAAGGAAGAGGTGGACCAAGTTGGAGGGGAGAGGGACTTGCCACAAAAGGGGTTTCCTGGAGAAGAGGCAGATGAGCTGCCGGGTGAATGGGACGTGGATGGTGCAGTGGAACTTGAGCCGTTGATGGCCCTGCGGCTGCTTGTAATACTGGGCTGACAAGCTGGTAGACGTTGTTGAGGATGGGGAGTAAAGACATTATGATGGGAGGATTGAGAAGAATCGTTCGGTGAGGACACTTGGTGCGGAGCAGGGGCTCTACACGAAAGGGACTGTCTTGCTATCTCGACAGTGGCCTGCAGAAGTCCATAAGGGACTCTGCCAGTCTGATCACCAGAGTGGTTACTCACTGATTCTGACGGTGATGACGACTGGTGTGTCATCTGAGACTCGTTCTGATTGCTATCAAGAACGGTGAAAAATGCGACTGGTGAAGTGTCGCTGTCAATCTCGTCTGTAACCCTCACTACGTCCTGTGTACTGTGACGATGGATTTCTCCTCGTTCAAGACCTCCTTGGCAGATAGGACAAGGGATATGGAATGGTACGCCTGGGGCGACCATTCGTGAGTCTACAGGATGTGGGATACTCTCAGTACGACGTACTGGTGGGCTTGGTTGTTGTCTCTGCATTGGCAGGGAAGGAACTCGAGAGATGGCAGCAGGAGGAATTGGAGTTTCAGGCCTTCAAGGTATATAAGGCCTCTTGGATATAACTGGAGAATAGGGTGGATGCGGAGGTGATACGGGTGGAGTCAGAATGGAGGAACTCGGAACACCGGAAGAATTAGGATCTCTTGCACTTACGTTTCGATCTGTGTAAGCAATTGTAAGCACACGATCGAAGTAATGCAAGGATAGGTAATAGTGATCTCGCCATTGGCAGATTTGGAGTGCTCCTCCAAGAAAGCAAATTAAACATAGCCTGCTATCATTTACAATGAAGTGGCCATGTCTGAATGCTGAATAGACTATAATCAAGCATTCGACAATCTGATGGATCACAGCAGTCCATATGTGTGTATCGCACGAGACGGCAGGAGGCATCGTGTGTGCAAGTGATGAGTCTCCTATGTGTCTACACAAAGTTTCTCTCTAGCTGTAGTATGAGTTAAAACCACCTTAGGCAGGGCTCATAACCTGTCGAGAGTAGGGATGTAACTCGAACAGTCCGAGGGGGCAAAGGGCAGCAGAGGACGAGAATCTTCTAGTAGGAATACTCACTAGATGATACCACAAATAGACGATCAAGATCTCTGATTGAAGATGATCAGGAGGCTTGTGATGAAGGGAGTTGATTGTTGTTACTCCGTTATCGATTGTTCATCGATATTGGGTGGTTTATATACATGGTGAATGTATGTACTTGTTGTGTCTATTCTAGAGTATTCTAACCAATAGCACAACTCTCTCTATTTCAAATGACAGTGGACAGCTTATGAATCATGATCAATAAGCATCTGGAATGTTCTGTCATGTTCTATGACATTCCATGCTGTTCTATCTTTGATCCTAGAACACCCGAAGGGTTTCGGAATGATCCTTCACAGTTCCTATTTGATCCTATAGATAAGGAACTTTCTCTAACATTCTAGAGCACGTCAGGTGATCATGTATCATGTAAGCTACATTCTCAACACCGCCCTCACGTCCATCGTGAGTCCCAACTCCAGCACGCAACATCTGGAGGTACAGTGACTCGAACCGCTGGTGAGACGACCGGCACAACTTGGGACCAGTGGCAGGTACAACCGCCACATCTGGGGTAGCGGGGACAAAAGGTGTGCCAGGTGTGTCAACCGGCGCAACGGCAGGCTGAACGGCAGAGTCTGACTGACCCCCTTTGACAGCATCCTCTTCAAGCCGAACCAAAACTGGCACATCCTGCTGGAAGGTCACATCACGCTCAACGACAACGATGTGCCGATCGGGTAAGTAGATTCGATGGGCTGTCGAATCAGCATCGAAACCAATCCAACGACCCTCCCTAGCGCGGTCATCAAGCTTTGATCCCGACCTGTCAAGAACCCAGCACTTTGCACCCCAAGATGGTAAGTTCCCCAAATCGGGTTTCTTCCCATACAACATCTCATATGGTGTCTTGCCGTTCAACGCGCGAGTAGCTGACCGATTCTTTACCCAGACGACATGCAAGAGCGCCTCGCCCCAGAGCATCTTAGGCAGGCCACTAACATGCAAAACTGTCCGCACGCGCTCCACCAAGGTGCGATTCAATCACTCGGCAACACCGTTATGTTCGGGCGTATCATGAGTGGTAAGCTTTCTCTCCGTACCCTGAGACTCCAAGTGGCGCGCAAAGTCTCCCGACAGGTACTCCCCCCCACGATCGGAACGGAGACACTTGACTGACACACCATGCTGCGTTTTCAACCAAGCCTCGAAACCCTGGTAAGCGGCAAACGTGTCCGATTTGGCAGCCATAAGAACCACACGTGTAAAACGTGTATGATCGTCTGTGAAGGAACTGTAAAAGCTACACTTCCCGGGTGTCAGGACTGGAGAAGGTCCCCAAACATTGGTATGAACCTCATCGCCAAGCCTCTCCGACCAACTGGGCTCACAAACGTTACTGATAGGCTTGCGAACAGCTTTGCCATATTCGCAGGATACGCACTGACCCATAGTTGCACTGCTTGGGTCCAATGCTACGCCCGTGACCATCCCATTCGCCAGCATCTTGCGTATAGTCCCCACTCCGATATGGGACAAGCGGACATGCAGTTCCTCCATGGTGAGCAGCTTATCCCCACCGGCAACCGCAGCAGTAACCGAGCACATCTTATAGAGGCCATTGGCAACCTCAACACGACCAACGAGAGACTGCTTTGTGTCGAAAATCTGGCAGACACCCTTGTCAAAAACCGCTCGAAAACCAGCTGCTGCAAGACGACTGATAGACACCAGTGTCACCTGCATACTCAGTGCGTACAAAACATCCCTCAAGATAATCCACGTCTGAGAACTGCCGTTAAGGAGGTAAACAGGCAAGTCGCCCTTCCCAACCGCATCGAATGTCCCATTGTCAGCGCCCCTAATCGGTTTGGGCGGAATCGACACAAAGTTCAGAAAACGCTCGCAACAAGGGGAAAGGTGCTGCGAGGCACCGCTATCATAAAGTTCCGGTACGTCATCCTGGGCCAGGAATACATCCGCACCAGTGGGAATGGACGGATCACTGTCAGGCAGGGCCAACCAAGCGCTGTTGGGTTCGGCAGTGGTAGACGTAGTGGCCACGTTCCCAGACAGCTTTGACGTGTCCTTTGACTTATCATCCTTGGACTTCTTCCTGCGTGACTTCCAGCCCTTGGGAGCTTGCCCAGCTTTGCTGCCGCCCTCTTCCCAGCAATCATGCGCCTTGTGACCATGCCAACTGCAGTTGTTGCAATTCCCATCAAACTTCTTCCTCCCCTTGTGCTTATGCGATGAAGCATCTGCTCCAAAAGCTGCATCCTCGCCTGAGGACTTCTTCCCCTTTCCGCCGTCCTGTAGAGTGAGTCTGTCATACTCCTCCAGCACAATGTCCATCAGGTCGTTCAATATGACAGATTTACCCTGCAGACGCATCGTCAAAGAAAGTGCTGCAAGTCCGGGGTTGTAAGATCGTGGAAGTGACACATACACGATGTTGAAAAGGTCTTCATCCGAGACCAGCCGCCCAATCGAGGCCAGATCCTCGTGAAGTGCAATAATTTTCTCTATATGCGCTTGTGCGTCTCCCCCATCTTTCAGCTTGAGTTCCCCAAGCTGACGGCGCATCTCAGCACCGATGACAACCAACCGCTTCTCGAAGAGGTCGCTCAGAACAGCAAAATACTCATGGGCAGAGCTTTTGCCCACAAGACGGACAAACAGGGTATTGGGGAGAGTGGTTGCCATCAAATGGCGCACCTTTGAGTCCTTTTTGAGCCAGGTAGGGTAGTTTTTCTCATACTCCTCAACCACTTTCTTCTCCTCCACGCTAGATGCTGTCCATCTGGCTGATTTTCCTACCGCTGGATCTATGGGTTTCGCCACACTGCCGTCAAGATACCCTCCAAGGCCTTGACTCCCAACAGCAAGCTGTAGGCGGACCTTCCAAGTGGTCCAATCCTTACCGGACGCATCCAACTTCGGTAGCTTAATCTCGTCTGAGTTAGTTGTAGACATCCCGATGAATATATGTGCGATTCGATACGAAGATATATGCGTGATCGGCTAGAGTGCAGGGCTCATAACCTGTAGGAATGCTCTCAGTACTAGACGGAGTTTATAGATTACGGTCGGTCTTCAGGGCAATGCGCACTCCGGGCACGTTCGGCTATCTATATGAGATAACTCAGTCGTTTGCGCTTCGGGCGAACGGACTAATATTTACCTATACGAGATAACTACATACATGATTAGATTAGATAGTGACTATCAAGATAACGGTTACTCACCTCAGTCGTTTGCGCTTCGGGCGAACGGACTGAGGTGACGGTCGAAAACATCGAGCTTATATATGAAAAACTGAACAATAAACTGAAAAATGTCATATGGTGCTCAGGCAATAAATGAACGGAACGGAACAAAGAGAAATGCAATGTATTGTATACCGCGCGGTCTCGCAGCGCCTCACCGCTCTCCATACTCCCGATGGCATCCGGGCGATCCAGTTGCATGTGGTCGGTGTGGCTGTGCGCGCGCTTGCCAAATCCAACACTCCCCCTCAAGCCGTGCGCAGGCCGAGTTCGGCAGCGAAGTGCTTGACTTTCGGCGAGGGTAGCGCCTTCGTGAAGACGTCGGCGACCATATCGTTCGTGGGGCAGAAAATGAGCCGCAATTTGCCGTCGTCGATGATCCAGCGAATGAAATGGAAACGGATATCGATATGCTTTGTGCGAGCGTGGTACTGGTGATCCTTTGCGAGCGCGATCGCCGACTGGTTGTCCGAGAAAAGTGTGAGCGCGGTCTCGAGCGGGAAAAATACTTCGGCGAGGAAAGAGCGCAGCCACAGCGCTTCTTTCGCGGCGTGCGTTGCGGCGACGTATTCACTCTCGGTGGTCGATAGCGAGACGATTTCTTGCTTCTTCGAGCTCCACGAAATTGCGCCGCCATCGATTATAAACACATAGCCTGAAATCGCCTTGCGATCCTTGGCCATGCTTCCATCGGCGTCTGTGTATCCAATGAGCTCCCTCTCCGCTTCTCCATATGTCAGGCAAAGGCCTTTCGTTCCTATTAGATACCTGTAGATACGTCGTACAGCTTCCCAATGGGCCATTCCTGGGTTGCTCGAGAAGCGCGAGACATTTGTGACTGCATACGAAATGTCCGGTCGTGTTCCAAGTGCCACATACATGAGTGAACCGACGGCCTCGCGATACAGGATGTGGCGCATCTCGGCGTACTCGGCGCCAGTCAAAGGTGATTGCCCACTGTGTAATTTGACCTGTGGCTCCATAGGCGTTGATACCGGCTTCAGTTCGTCAAAATTGAAGCGTCGTAAGATTGAGTCCAGATACGATCGCTGAGAAAGCGATAGTGTTCGTTCGTCGCGGCTTCGCGTGACTTCGATCCCGAGAAGCCAGTGGAGTTCGCCGAGGTCTGTGACTTCGACGTACTTGCGCAAGTCCACTTTGACAGCGAGAACAAGATCGAGTGAGGTTGCTGCGATTGTGCAATCATCAACGTGAACGACAATAATTACAAGCGATTTGTCCGAGCGTTTGACAAAAACTGCTTGATCAACTTGGCACTGTGTGAATCCCATGCGCACGACAAGGATTTCAACCAATTTTTGGTACCAGCGTTGGCCGCTCTGTTTGAGTCCATACAGCGTCTTTCACAGCCTGCAGACTTTGCGCGGGTGGTTGGGATCGACATATCCCGGCGGTTGGCGCATGTAGATGTGCTCGTCGCTCCCTAGCTCCCCATTTAGGTAAGCGCCCTTAATATCGACTTGGTGCAATTCGAGGTCGTGGCGAGCGGCGAGTGCGAGAACGGTGCAGATAGATGCGAGCTTTGCAATGGGTGCATACGTATCGAAGTAGTCGACACCAGGTACCTGTGAAAAACCCTGTGCGACGAGACATGCCTTGTAGCGTACAATATTTCCTGCAGCATCCTTTTTTGCGTGGAAAACCCACTTCGATCCGACGATGTTCGCTCCGGGAGGTGGGTCAGCCAATTCCCACGTGCCGGCCTTTTCGAGCATGGCGAGTTCCTCTTGTATGCCCTGCTCCCATTGTGGCCAATCTGAGCGTCGTTTGGCATCAGCGACTGTTGTCGGCTCGAGTGCCTCTGCATTCGCTGTGGCCTCGTCAAGTAGGAGTGCGAGCTCGATATCGTCATAGTCATCCATGGCAGCTGCTGTCTCGCCGGTGGCTGGATTCTCCCCCTCAATCTTTGAGGTGTTCACCTCCGGTGTGATGGTCTCGGCAACTTCAACGACTGGGTCTGGTAGTTGCACGCCTTGTGGTGGAGTGGCATCGGCACTCTGTCCAGCGAGGATGTCACGTAAGCGTTGACTTGGTTGGCGTATGCGTTTCGGACGGGGCTCTGTGGTAGCAGCAGACGGGGCTGAAATGGTCGGAGTAGGTGTGGCAGGCGGCTGTGCAGTGGCAGTGGGGGTTCCTGATGACGTTTTGACAGCGGTCGGAGTGACATCACTTGGCGCAGTGGCGTCGCTTATCACCACTCCATCACCCTCACTCTCCCCCTCAGCACGCGGCGAGCGATCCCAGTAAACGTTGCGCTCAACGGTCACGATGCGCTTCGTTGGCCAATACACACGGTAAGTGTTCTCCGTTTGATCATCTATGCCCATCCATCTAACTTTCTCTGCTCTCCAGGAGAGTTTATCCCTGAGGCGAGTGTGCACGTACACTTCGCATCCCCATTCTCAGACTTTCGACAGGTCCGGCTTCTTCCCAAAAGCGACCTCATAGGGAGTCCGGCCATCCAGTGCCTTGGTAGGTGTCCAGTTCTTCAGCCAGACCACATGACGCGCGGCCTCCCCCCACAGGAACTTTGGCAGACCGCTCGCATGCAACAAGGCATGAACGCGCTCCAAGATGGTGCGATTGAGGCGCTCGGCAACTCCATTGTGCTGCGGCATGTCCGGCGCAGTAAACCGCTGCAAAGTCCCCTGGCGCTGTAAGTACAACACAAATTCCTTCCCTTGGTATTCACCACCTCGATCTGAGTGCAGCATTTTCACTTTTGCAGCAAGCTGGCGGTCCAACCACGCTTCGAAACCCTTGTAGGCTTCGAACGTTTCGCTCTTCTGTCGCAATGTATACAAATAGGTGAGCCGAGAGTGGTCGTCAGTGAAACTGACATAATATCGCTTGTCGCGCAACGTAGCGATTGGTGCAGGTCCCCAGACATCGGACCAGACTATGTCGCCGACTGACTTGGCACGTTCCCCTTGCCGCTCCTTCGCGATTGGCTTTCGCGTGGCTTTCGCGTACACGCACGATTCGCAGAACGTGCTTTCGTCCTGGCTTGTATCGAATTTCAGACCACTGACCAGCCCATTTTCAGCTAGGTGTCGTGCTGCAGATGGTGCAATGTGCCCGAATCGGCGATGCAACTCCATCACAGTGACCGTCTCCATGGCAGCGTTTGCAGACTCTTCAGAGTTATGCACAACGCGATAAAGTCCCTTCGAGGTACGTGGGATTTTCCCAATTGTTTGGCCATCTGATCCCCTGATTGTGCAGTGTCCCCCTGCAAAAGTTGTCGAGAAACCTAGTTCATTGAGACGGCCAATTGATACCAATGTGTATCCCACTTCGCACGAGAACAAAACCTCTGTGAGATGCAATTTCGACACGTCGTAGCCGTTCGGGACTTCAATAATCATGTCGCCAACTCCAGTGGCGCAAAAAGGCTGTTTATTTGCCGCAGTGAGTGATTTTGGTGTGATCGGAGTGATCGACTCGAACTGATCACGGTAGGGAGATATATGCCGTGTCGTTCCGGAATCAAATAATTCCACTCGTCGGGTGGATTCGGTTGTGTCGCTAACATCCATAGCAACTTCATCATCATCATGGTGAGTCTCTGCCGGTGATTCTTCACTGATTACTTCGTCGTCAGACAGATCATCTTCCTCGGTCAGCGAGAACCAGTCGTCCGTGTCAAGATCACCACCATCAAGGCTGTCCATTTCATCATCAGACGATTCTGTAGACAGGAGGCCAGGGAGATCGTCTTCGTCATCGTCACTAAGCGGATCGAAGACACCAAAAACACCATCATCCAAGTCGGAATCGGCAACTACATTGGCCGCGTTCGTAGGTTCTTTCCCCTTTTCTCCAGATTTGTTGTGGTACGGCGACAAGTGTCTGTCAGATCCACAAGTCCAACGAGTGCACGGTTTCCGACCGGCACTTCCACCTCTCCCAGCACCCCCTCTTCCTCGGCCACGTCCTCGGGACGATGACTCAGCAGTGAGTGATAAGGCCACATCTTTCTCTTTCGACTCCTTGTTATTTTTCGCAGGATATCATGCTTTCTGGCGATCGGCTTCCTCCGCAACGATCGAGATCAAGATGTCCGGCGAGATCGTCTTCATCTGGCTGTACAGCTGTGCAGCCCCAAGGTGAATCGAGGCAAAGTTGGCAAGCGAGTTGGGGAGGGATTTGATAATTGTAGAGCGGTAGTCTTTTTCGTCGATGCTCACACCGACAGCCGCTAACTCTTCTCGCTTCGTTCGCAGGCCATCCAGGAACTGTCGGACATCGCCCCCTTTTGGTAATCGCGACTCGAGGAATTCCGTACGAAGGTCTGTTTGGGCGTAAGCCCCTTTTTCCGTATACTCCTTACTAACTTCTGTCCACATCTCTGCTGCCGTCTTCAGAGATCAGATGCGCAAAGCCGTCGAATCCGGGATCTTCTGCACGAGTAAGTTCTTTGCTATTTTCTCGTCCTTTTTCCATTTTGCTAATGCAGCCATTTCCTCGGCTGTAGCGTTCGGTTTCGTCACTGACGGCTCCGCTGAAGTTCCCTTGAGGTGTTCCCACAGGTCCTTCGTGTCCACAGCCATCTGGAAACGAAACAAGAAGATCGCCCAGTTCGATCTGTCGATTTCGAGTTTCGGGACGTTTGTCGGCAGGGTGTCAAGGCTGAGAGGTGCGTTCATTGTCATTGCTTCAGAGAAGCAGGGCTCATAACCTTATAGATTACGGTCGGTCTTCGGGGCAACGCGCACTCCGGGCGCGTTCGGCTATCTATACGAGATAACTCAGTCGTTTGCGCTTCGGGCGAACGGACTAATATTTACCTATACGAGATAACTACATACATGATTAGATTAGATAGTGACTATCAAGATAACGGTTACTCACCTCAGTCGTTTGCACTTCGGGCGAACGGACTGAGGTGACGGTCGAAAACATCGAGCTTATATACGAAAAACTGAACAATAAACTGAAAAATGTCATATGGTGCTCAGGCAATAAATGAACGGAACGGAACAAAGAGAAATGCAATGTATTGTATACCGCGCGGTCTCGCAGCGCCTCACCGCTCTCCATACTCCCGATGGCATCCGGGCGATCCGGTTGCATGTGGTCGGTGTGGCTGCGCACGCGCTTGCCAAATCCAACAGGAGTCTGTGACTAGTAGATTGCACCTGTAGGAATGCTCTACAGAGTATAAGTACAATATGCGAGTGTCAAGTAGAGTGTCTCACCTCAGTACTAGACGGAGTCTGTGACTGAGGTGTAGACGCGACGAAATGAAGATTATCTACCCGACGATTATGTAATACGGCTGTAGCCGAGTCCGTTTGAGTCTATCGTACAAAGTCCAAAACACAACAAGGAGTTAGCCGGCCCTTGGGAGGATAAGAAGTCGAGGCCTCGTCCACAGGTTCGCCCGAATGTAGGGAATTTACGGCCTTGTTGTACGTTTGAAGCCACTACAGGTACTGTACGTCATACAGGTACGCAGTCGATCACGTGAGGCCTGGTGCAATTTCCAAATTGCGTTGTCCCGAACGTCAACCGATCTGGCTCGTACTTCGGGTCCTGCTCATGACTCATGTTGAAAGAGGCCACTACATGCGTACCCGAGTCGGCGAGGAATATGAGGAGGAGCTGGAGCGAATCCGGTTTGTTTCCTCCTTTTTTCAATGCCTAACAGATCTCACAAGCGTCTTAGGCGATACGAGGATTTTACTACCATCGGTATGTTCGCGGCATGTACCTCATAGTCTCGTTCGTGTTACTCACGTCAAACCCATCTGTCGAAGACTGGATCCAGGATTCGATAATAGAGAAGAATAGGCGGACTCGTGAAGCCGAGAAGGCGCGCACTGCCTACCGGGGCCCCAACGGCGAAATAACACCTGCCTGGGTGGGAGCACAATGTTTGAGGCTACTGACCGCTGGTGAATCTTGGTTTGTGATAACCTTGACCGGTTCGTCATCCTCTGTAATGGCACTGTATGTCCGTTAAAAGTATTGGCCAGGTATATTTATTGGTGTCAATGCCGCGCTCATCTCCATTATAACCGAGTGGCTTTCTGACATAAAAAATGGGTATTGTACTGATGGATGGTGGTTGAATCAACAGTTCTGCTGTTGGGAGGTCGAG
>JBBPMV010000240.1:0-22195 GCA_038090495.1 Heimioporus retisporus | reverse complement strand
GAGGCCACAGAGATATTGTCACTGGACAGGACAAGCCAGGAAAGTCCAATATGGACCAGGCTGTGAGTCCTTTGACACTGTCTAGCACTGTACAGTACTGTCCATGCAAAAGTGATTTGCTGATGTAACCCGTCTCGTCCTCATCGTCTCGCGTGTCGCGGTCGGTTGCTTATTCTGCAGCATAGTAGCTCGTATGTCATCGGTACGACGCCTCCCATACCAGCACATGTCAGTGCCTATGTCCAATGGACATAACAATGATGCCTGCGGAACAAATGGCGCAGCGTTACCATGGCGTTTCCGCCCTCCACTGATCACACCTCCACATGCGACATGCAGGGGAGACGGGCACCACTGCAGGCCGAGCGTTGCATGAAGGTTTTTTGGCCCTGCCACTGACCTCAGGCGAACCTCAGACATTCAAGGCAAACCAGATATATAATTAATAATGCCCAGCCAACGACGACTCAAACGGGTGTACCCTACTCTATTGAGACATGTTTGTCATCGTATATAGAACATATAAGGGATTTTCGGCAAATGTACCGTAAACGCCTTGTTGAATTGGCCGTGTAGTAGTATGAACTAAGCTATTTTCCCACGCTTATTGCATTGATTACCCTACATATTAAGCCAATCAAATTTGATTATATAATTTTTTTCAAAAGACTTTTGGTGCATCCGTTCGGTGACCGGAAGAACATTGGGCCAAGGAAAGACCCAAATTTGAAAGAGATGAAAGTGATTGCACCACTAGCACAAGTTTGGCAATCCAACCCTAGGACCATTATGTCTCACCACGTGATGCAGCTATTTTGATTGCAATCCACACCATCTCTATAGTCGTATCATCTGGGATCACAACCTAGGCAGAGGGGATCCAGAAAGGAGCTCTTAGCGCCTTTTGGAGCCCGGGGTTATTGCGGGAGCTTCGCTTTCCAGAACCGAACTTGTTAAGCAGAGGCTGGCTGCGAGTTCTGAGCGTCTACACACCATGAGGTTTCCGCGTCGACAACAAGGGCGCCTCCCATTCACTATCGTGTATCAGCCTATGCACTGCCGTGTTTTGATTGCGGCCCTATAAGGTCCGATCTACTGACCACTTTTCTCTCAACCATGCTCAGCTCCAAACCGTACACTGGCGCTACTACTAAACTCGTTTTGGCGTTCGACATCGGTACGACATTCAGTGGAATATCGTACTGTATCCTGGAACCGGGAAGGATTCCAGCGGTTCTCGGTGTTACGAGGCAAGCTTTTCCCCTTTTCTTGTCTACCTATCTTCACTGGCCATAGATTTCCCGCGCAGGAACTTGTCCGTGGTGAGGCCAAGGTGCCTTCTCTCTTGTATTACGACAAAGACGGCGTCGTCCAAGCGGCTGGTGCCGAGGTGCTTGCCGAGAGTGTTATAGAGCGTGCACTGACAAAGGGCTGGACGAAGGCCGAATGGTTAGTCATTTCCATGCACTTGTAAGACACCCATAGACCTCATTGTCTTCTTGGAGCTCAGGTGGAAGCTCCATCTTCACCCCAACAATTTACCTTCTTCCATTAATCTGCAGGACGATCTACCCCCACTGCCTACGGGAAAGTCTGCCCTCGACATTCTTTCCGATTTTATTAAATATCTTTTCAACTGTGCCAAAACATTTATTCGCGACCACCATCTCTCGTTCCCTTGGTCAACTGTCGAGGACTCCGTCGAGCTCATCTTTACCCACCCAAATGGATGGGAAGGTGTGCAACGACAAATGTACCGCCAGGCTGTTGCACGTGCCGGCCTCGTTCCAAGCTCGCTTCAGGGGCAGTCTCGAGTTTACCTGCTGACGGAGGGCGAAGCAATTCTCCATTTCTGCGTTCCGAACCTTCTCAACACAGAGACAACCGATAAGTCGACTCCTCAGGGAATCGTCATCATCGATGCTGGGCAAAGGACCATCGACTTGAGCATGTTCCTGATTAAATCCAACCCAATCTCCTTTGAAGAGATTGCTCCAGCTGAGTGTATGTGGTTATACCAATCTGCCATACGATCTCTTCATATACGCCTAGGTCGGCTGCAGGGCTCAGACTTCGTTACTCGCCGGGCCAGAGCATTGCTGCAACGTTCGTGCTTTCTTCTTTCGACTGTTCATTTACAGTTGACCTGAGATACTCGTACCACAGAAAAGCTCCAAGGCTGGGAGCATTCCACTGCTGACGAGATAAATGAGTTTACGCGCGAATTCGATACTTCGACAAAACTAGTCATCAAGAGTAATAAGGAACCTAGTTTCATCAGGGTTGCTGGACGTCGTTACAACAATTCCAAGTATAGCATCACATTTGGAAGACTGAAGTTGTCGGGGTAACATTTCATTCGATTTATATAAGCATTGCCTTGCGTATCTCATTTTTCATTGTCTAGCCAGGAGGCCACCGGCCTTTTCAACGAATCTATCGACGCTGTCATCAGCGCATTCGAGCAACAAGAGAAATACGCAAGCTCGCAGATTACTGTACGTTTCAGCGGATTCCGAGAATAAATTGACATATTCACCCTTGGCCCAGACGGCATTCCTTGTAGGAGGCCTTTCAATAAACCACTGGTTTTGGTCTAGGGTGCAGTCTTATTTCAAGTCCAGGGGCATCAATGCCTGCCGTCCGGACAATCACATGTATGTTTGGCATCACTCTTTCTCTGATTCTTTGTTCACGTCCATTTAGTAACAAGGCAGTCGCGAATGGGGCGGTATTGTCTCACGTTGACCGTGATAATCATTTGGTCGCCTTGCGCGTTGCACCTGGCATATATGGCGTGGTTTGTGGATTGATGGTCGACAATAAAGATGAACATTGCATAGGTCGGAAGGGTACATGGGAGGTCGACCCAACCGGCGATTGCTTTGTCCCAGGGTACTTTGAACCAAAAATTCGCAGGGTATATCACTTTCGTTGAATTATCCACGAGGTGCCAGCCTGGGGACTAATCGGCTGATAGGAGGCTCATGCTCGCGAAGAGGTGGAATTTCGGGAAGCGTATGCTCTCGCCAAGCGCGATCAAAAGGGATTTGGTATGCAAACCGTTCGTCTGGTTCATTACCGAGGCAAGTTGTCCAATCCGGAGTGGGTGGATCAAGACGAATGCGAGTTTCATCCCGACCCTCGCGTCGCCCTTCTAACAAGGAACTTTTAGCGTCCTTCTCTACATTCTGCACTATCTATGTCGACTTAAGTAAGACTGTGGAGGATGTATCCCAGAAGAAGATCGGTGGCCAGGTGTACTACAAGCTTGATTATGAAGTAATCGTAATCTTTGGGCTTACGAAGCTTCAAGCGTATCTCTGCTGGAAGACCAAGGTAAGTAGTAGCTCCCTTCCGCTCGCTCTCTTCTTACCTAATTTGCAGAGTGGCGAAAAACGGTGAG
This sequence comes from Heimioporus retisporus, assembly GCA_038090495.1. Classification (NCBI taxonomy): domain Eukaryota; kingdom Fungi; phylum Basidiomycota; class Agaricomycetes; order Boletales; family Boletaceae; genus Heimioporus; species Heimioporus retisporus. The sequence goes on along the minus strand of JBBPMV010000240.1, from coordinate 18,789 downwards.
CATTCCTGGCTCTCACTATGGAATGGACTTCGCGTTTGGCGTTCTCTGACCTGTGTGTGGTTTAGGATTCCAGCTACGATTGGTTACCCCGAGTGAACCGCAGTGTCACGTTTCTGTCCTTTGGATGACACCAGTCCCCACTCTACCGGCATTAGCAATCGCAATCTCAGTTCAACATACTCGGATCTCTGACTCGCTGACTTCTTTCTTGAATGTGTACTAGTACTACCCGCAAACCATAACGTACATGAAATTTATATAGTGAGGACACCTTTAGTGACCATGTTTTCAGCTCAAACATTCGAGCCCGGGTGAACTTCATCGACTGCAACGGCGTTCCGAGGCGAAACTCACTACCGGTTCTAGAAATAATCAAATTAGGAGGCAAATATCCCAAATGCATGTACAAAAAAAGGCCAGTAAAATGCTCAGTAGGTGGGCTGTTGTCCAACAGATGCCATCGGAACAGGTGATGGGGCAGGGCAATAAATACATGACTTGCATCTGATCCGATTCTCAGAGCCTCTAAATTCCACCATTAATATATCACCGGCCACCACGAAACATGCCGAGCGGGGAAAGTTGCAAAAGGGTATACCTAGCTAGCCAGGTTAGGAGGATCACACGGAAAGCCACACTAGCATGGTGACATACTGTCATTTGGTATAGGGCAACGCGTGCCGTCATTAGCCGCGAAGGATGAGGGCATTTCCGAGATTGTTTATATAAGTGGACTTGTCCGGATGATTGTCGGGGGCGATCCGTACAGTCGTCTCGAACGCCTCGATTGCTCGTTCGAGGTCATTGGCCTTGCGCTGCAGCTGAAAACGTCTTTGTAATGCGAGACCGAGGTTGTTCCATCTGTCAGGCTTATCAAAGTAGACGACTGGAGGTTCTTGTGCCGCCACCTCCAATGTTGAAATTAAGTCGTTGAGCTTGCCTAAGTCTTCAGAGTACCCAAGCAGGATCCGTTCGTATGTCTGAAGCACGAGGTCCACGGCCCGACGCGCATGGGTGCCTGGTGAGCAAACACTCTTGATCTCATCAATGAACTCAGTGGATAGCCCATTGTCGGCCGAAGTTGCACCTTCTGCGCCGTAACGGTACAAAATGGCCTGAGCTAGACGCAGTAATGTCAGAGGACGATCCGGATGATCATTCCGGCGCAATTTGAGCACCTGCCGGTAACGAGACAGGCACTTATTTTCGAAGTCGTGCATTGCACTGCAATACTGGTAGCGAATAAATTCAGCTGTGGCAAGATTGAACAACGCGGCAGCATGATATGGGTGCCCTCCAGGAAAATCGACTAGGGCGTGCTCGAAATTGAAAATAGCAGATCTGAGTCTGTCTTCGCTAGGGGTTTTGTAGTAACGAAGGATATCGTCATGCCCCTTGTCCGTCGCTTCCATTAGGGATTCTTCGCGGTCTAGCTGAATCCAAAAATAGTTTAAGTGGTCAGCAGAACATGCTTCCTTGGCTTACAGCAACAGGATCCACTTCATTTAATCTACCCTGCGTACGATGGTGGTAGCGCAATTCTTGCGCAGCAGCGTGGAGCGACACACGTGGCCGCACATCGTCACCCTCCTTATCAACAAGCGTGAATGCTGTGTAACGCGCAAGTGTGTAGCCTCTGTGCAAAAGCGTTGCAAACTTGGTACTCACGATGAGAACAGTTGCGTAGCTCATCCACACTCTTTTTCACTCTTCCTATCATCTGGCCTAGCTCGCAAGTCGTAAAAACGATCAGGGTGACCGTGGTGGATGGATCGGAGGGTCTTGGATCCGTCAGCAGGAATAGTCAATCGAAATAATGCAAACGGCACCGTACAAGTAAATGAGATCGTTCCATTGAATAATCTGATCATTGGCCATGATAGACCTGTTTTTGGTGCGCTTCGATGCGTGGTTAGGTATGTCAACCCGGACGTAAAACCCGGTGGGAATATGCCCAAGGTTGGCAGTAATACCTTCCACCCGTATGTCTGAGAAAGGATTAATCGTTCTTTCGTAGAAAGGAGGTGATACGCACGTGTAATGACAGCTTGCACATTCTCTGTTGCAGACTCAGGTTGAGAAAAGTCTGGACTGGGTTCTGCGTCGAAGCTGCTGGTGTGCCCACCATAAGTGGCAGATAAGCAAACATCAACCGTGCGAAAAAAAACCCACATTTGCCTTCGTAGACAAACAACACCTAGGAGAAATTTGGCAATAACTACATTTGTTGCGACTGAATACTTGCCATCATCAGTGTCTGCAGTATAGTTCTTCTCTAGAAACTCCAAGAAATGATCTTCTTGCAAAAGATCTTCAGGTGGCAACCCTCCCTATTGGACGGTCAGGCCTAGACCGACTGTAAGCGAATATGCGCACCCTCTCGAGCATATCTATCCATTCATTGTCGTGAGTAATAGCCATTAAAGCCAGCGGATCCTGTTCGAGAAATTCAATCGATTGTTGCAGTTGTGAACGTGTGCCTACCTTTTTTAGCAGGTAGCGATTGATGATGTCAGAAGGATGAAGTGGCTGGAACACGGGCTATCAGCTGGCAATATGATATTATATAGAATGATCATACGCACTTGAGAAGAACGCGAAATGAGCTCAACAGCTGCATTCAGTCAGCATTATAACTGGCTCATTGATATGAATCTAATAACCCACTAGTTTGCGGCAACAAACTTTGGGCCATCTGGAATAGATGCTCGAGTAACTTGAATAGTGCTACCAAGGCTGGTGCTTAGTGACCACAAGCGACTGGCCAATGACGACTCACCTGTTTGAGACAACCACCCTTCAGCCATCTCAAATACATCTTTGAGTAATACAAGTAGTGCGGAATATAGAGATGCGATGTAGGGAAAGACTGGATACTTGTACAGCCCTAGCTCTTCAATTAATGCCAACCATCCCCATCTAACCGTTATCCGAAAACCCTTTATGATAACAGTTTGGTTCTCATATGGATTCTTTACGGGGCTAGCTTGAAAATGCACCTGAAAATCGCAATCCCAGAAGTATGCCTCGGAAGCGTCCTTATTGTCTTGTCGTGCCATTACTCGCAGCACCCCACCGGGATGGTGAGCGTCGAAGGATGCCAAAGTGAAGTCGCGCGTTTTATACGCCCCAGTGATGAGATAGAGACTATCCTTGTTATGGACCGCACACCACTGGCGCGCATAAGTAGTAGCGGCCTCCCGAAATCTCTTCATGTCAGAGTCATCTAGCTGAAATAGAGTGGCGCCAGATGGAAGGATAAGAATGGCGCCAGCTTTGGATTCCGCAGTGAACTTGTATGCAAGATTGGAATCCTCGCTAGACACGTATCAAGGAACACATCAACAATATTGATACATCTAGACTAATATTTTTTGCGCACCTCGACATATTCATCCGGACCACACCGGAACTTATGAACCGGTGACCCAAAGGATACCCATCACATCTCCGAATCTGACAAGGATCGACAGGTTGGTAGATGGGGCCACGAGGCCCTTCCTGGGGGGGAACGCATATATTGTGAAGGGGAATGAATTCACCTTCGAGGCTGACAAAGCCCACATCCCCGATCTGGAAACCATCCTCAATGTATTTAGTTTTCAGGTCTCTCCTTGGTGTAGGTCTGTGCAGAGGATATCCAGGACACTGTCGTATATTGGCGACATACAAATCTTGTATTGGCATGTAGAAGTTCATCTGTAGTGGGTGAGTTGGGTGATTTACAGTGGAGAGAGGGCGGGTGACACTCGTGCTCGTCCTAGACGTAAGCCTAATAGTTACGGGTCCAATGGACTTCCTCGTGCAACCGAGCTGTTCGGCTCAACGCCTCGTGTGTGATACGTGTCAAGCCCTTAGTAAGCCAAGGCTCTGCTTCATGCGGCTCACGTGACTGGCGGCTCATGACTCGGCGGGAGAGAACACAGATCGTGTGGAAAGAGGTAAGCTGGGTTGGTCTGGATGAATATTTATCCCGGTTGCTGCAGGATGGCAGAATTAAGACGGCTGGTCGAGCCTATTTGTGCAGCGGTTGGCCGAAGACCGTGGATCATATCATCAAGCTCGGCCGCTAAGTAGCGTATTCATTTCATTTCATTTTTTGGAAACTCTCATTCCGCAACGTTTTTGACAAGCGCCTCTTATCGGGGGGAAGTTCCGGTAGCAAGCCTCAATCTTTTTTTGCAACCAGCCGTAAATGGACCAGGTCAACATGCGAGTCAGTGATGTGATGTGAATGAGGCTGGTGGAATTGAACTTAACTTTGTGAGCACACCAGGGCTGTGGGTTGGGAGTTCTGCCGCTGATGCATGTATAATATGCGGTTTTGCTCACGTGTAAACCAGCCTATCTCATTTCTTCCTACTTTTTCAAGCTGTTTCACTGTTGTCTGATCAATGCGTCGTTTCACCACAAAAGGTCGAAAGGACCGTAATATGTCTAAATGCCGCAATGTCCAGGTAAGCCGTTGATCAATCTTCCGAGCATGCCGGTTCTCGTCTGAGTTCTCTCGAATTGTTGAGTGGGCAGCTGGTGATGGAAAACCAGTCGAGGTCGACCAAGGCGCATTGATCAACAAAATTCTTGCCCGCTATCCAGGTGAATTTACCTGTAAGTACAACAATCAGCTCGTCAAACTTACCTTTTGTCGACGTGTCCCATATTTCCATCATTTAGTGTTCAGAGAACTCCTGCAGAATTCCGACGATGCGCAATCCGAATCCGCTGAAATCCACTTCGAGACTGATACACAAGGAATTCTGTCACCAGCCAATTCGAAGTCTCCCAATGTAAGATAGCATGGGTCACGAATCCTATCTAACTGACCCCATTCGAGGTTGTCCAATGGATGTTTAGGAACAACGGGAAGAAGTTTACAGCAGATGACTGGGCGCGGCTCGTAAAGATCGGTATGTTACATCCCTTTCGGCAATGATATGTTTATTGATCGTGCCACATGTAGCCATGGGGAATGTCAATCCCACAAAGATTGGCGCATTTGGCGTTGGTAAGCTGACCCTCTGCCCCCTTGTATAAGCGTGCACATATATTCTGCCTGGAAACAGGTTTTTACAGCTTGTTTTCTGTGACTGACACCCCAATCGTACTGTCCGGTGGTGCGTCATATCACCTACCTAGGTGGAATAATATAAATATAATTGAAGGTCATGCGATGAGATTTTACTGGATGGATAATAGGGAACAGGTGTGTGGATGTCGGATATTAACATGCTAAAGTATCCTTTCTCATTCTACCTTAGTTATGTTTTCAAAAGGGAACGGACGAAGCTCGATCTCAGTGGACAACATTTCATATTCCATTAAAAGAACCTGGTCCGATGCCAGAAACAATCGATCTCATGCGGTTCCTTGCGACATCAATCACATTCATGTCACATTTAAAGGATGTGAAAGTCGTCCTCAATGGACATTGTATCGGACAGATAACTAAGTCCCTGGAACACTCTGAACCTGTCAGCGTACCTACTAGGTTTTTGTGTGATAGTCCATTAAAGACGATGACTGTGCGCAAGATCGAATGTCAACGTGAGTGTCCTTCAGGCGTCAGAATTTCGTACGCTGAGTATTTCTTGCCAGGATTCACAATTCAAGCCAGAATCCTTGATGGGGCGCACGAGTCACTATCAGCGAAGGCCCTGGATCATTCTGATTCTGAGACCTGCGAGATACCTCAGACACCACCGGCTGGAAATCCTTCACACTTTTACATGACAAAACTGGATCTAACGGTATATACAACGAAAGTGGACTTCAACGAGGATAAGGAGCTGTCCGAAGGGCTATTTCGATGCACATACAAGAAGCCCCCTCCGCAACTCGATTACAGCCTGGTATACGTGGGTTCTTCCGGTCCAACCGGTTGTTATTATTTCTCAATTAGCATATCCTCAGACTGGGAAAGATGAGTACGATCGGAGTAAATGTATGGGTCATGGGAGACGAATATTCCAGGGGCTTCATGCAGATTTAGATGGGTGGGCAATATTCACACTACCCAAGGCTTGACTGACCCAGGATCAGGGCACCACATCCGAAGATTTTTATCGTTCGTGCCGAGGATCACTCACTTGGTATTGCTTCGTCTCATTTGTTTTAGGGTCATTCAACTAGTCAAAGCACGGGTATCGGTGGACACATGGCTTCGATGTTTATCCCCACCGTTGAGCGTGAATCAATTGACCTAGCGTGAGTCAATTGTCGTGTGTTATGGTGTAGTACTGTTCCTGATGCAGAAACAAGTAATAAGAGTCCCGCTAGTAGGCACTCTCGCCAATTTCCCAAGCATATTGATGTTCAATTCTGACTGCTTGTTAGCGTGGAACAAGGAACTACTGTGTGTCGGAGGCTTTCTGGCTCGGATTGTTTACGAGTCAGAGCTTTCTGCTATTGAAACTTCATGGGAAGATGCAACCAAATCAAATGATTCAAAACTTCAAGACCAGCTACAGGACCGCTTTATTCATGTCCTCAAGTTCTTTACATTTTACAAGTCCATACCTTCGGAAACGGTCGGACAACTGCTACAAGAATCGTTCTATAATTGTTCTAATTCGCCTCTGAGACTTCTGTCCTCTGTCGGAGTCCGCCACGCCACGGAGATAAGGTCATTTGATCAACTCGCCAGCAAGTTCTTAAAGAAAGTGCCAATACTTTTACCCGAGATTGCGGAGGCTGCACAGCGCATTACGCATGGGCTGCCAACTGAACACAGGATACGCGACATCACGCTATCGGATGTGCTACGGGATCTACGTGGACGTACTCTCCATGAAGGGGAGTTTATTGCCTGTCTCCAGTGGCAGACATCGCATTGCTCGACAGCGGACATGGCGGAGATTTCCAAAGTTGCAAGCTTTTGGGACGCCTATGGAACAAAGATTCGATTAGCCTCAGTACGGTCATTCATTCCAAAAGATCTTGCAGCCCACCTTCCATCAGATGGGCCGACGCCTGCTTCTCTCATACCCTCCAATATTTCTAAACAGCTCAGCCCGGCTGGACTTAAAACGCTTGGCTGGCAAGAATTCACGATCATGGACTGGTTTCGATACATCTCTCTGCCGGAAATCAGGTCCAAGCATTCTGAACATGACTTTACTCGGTCGGCAGAGTGGGCTGAGTGTGTCTTGCGCACCATTTCCACCGCATGGTCATCCTCGGACGAGATACGCAGTCTAGCCAAGTCAGTATTTGCGCATGAGAGGTGTATCCCAATCGCGCACAAATTGTATTATCCGACGGAAACCTACCTCAACAGCTGGGACATTCCAGCATCTGATGACTTAGAGCTCAAGGTTGTCCAGCTTCCTTCACGCGCTGTGCTCAACGAGGACATGGAACGGCTCCTCATAGGTTTAGGAGTGCAACGGCATATCTCCCCTCAACATCTTCTGGAAAGGTAGGCTGATCCATTGGATGAATCTTCATTTCATTTGATCATTGTATTCTAGGATGGTTGAAACAGGAAAATGGGGCAATTCTGATCTCCTGGACTTTCTCGTTCAAGTGGTTGATACCCTCACTCCGGAAAAAATCACTAAATTGAGAGGATCTCATGCTTTTTCGGGGGTAGGGGGCAAGGATGATACCGGCAAAACACGCTTTCGTGCTAGCGAGCTCTATCCTCCAACGCCCACGTTCCAGCGACTTGAACTACCAGTCCTTGCATGGAGAGACAAGTCTGAATGGCAAGACACAAGCCCCGAAGGTGAATTGTTAACTCAGTTTTTGGAGATCTCCTGACACCTTGCTGTGTAGCTGAACTCATGTATCGTCTTGGTCTGCGTCGCAATCCCAACCTAGAGGAGATTATAGAGTTGTGTTCTCATGACACTGCGGTCGGGAAAACGGCCTTCGACTACTTGTGCGCTAACCTTCAATCGGTATACTCCAGCTACAGGTCCGACAACTTCCAACATATAGCATTTATACCAGCAGTGAAGATGGATGTTCGCTACCTTGGAAAGTTGGGAGAGGTACTGGGATTTTGTTTCGATTCTCGGAGTATCTATTCTCACCGACATTAATTCAGGTATTTCTGGATAATCAATGGAAAACTCTTGGCCTTGCTGTTATACGACACAAGGATCAGGAGAGCAGCTTCGAGAAGCTAGGTGTACGACGCCATCCATCTTCTTCATTTCTACTTCAATGGCTACAGACAAAGCCACCACCCAGCGAGGACATCGCCCGTCAATGGTTTGAAGTGTTGTCGAATAACATCTCACGCAAGCGATCTTCTTCTCGTACGTCTTCGAGTAAATTCAACATTGTTATAGGCTTTACACAGGATGAGCTTGAGACCCTCTCTCGGTCACCTATTATTCCGAAGACTGATTCTGGACAACGCCAGGAAATGCTGACCCCAATCCAATGTTGCCTTGGACCGAACACGAAACATGACTACTACACGAAGCTGTTCCATTTTGTCAACTTTGGGACTGCGGCGGCCCAGTTCTTGCGCGCTTGTGGCGCAAAGAATGAGCCTTCTGAGCAGAACGTCGCAGATTGCCTTGTTAACAACCACAGCGAATTCTACACGCTTGCAGGGCATGAACGGTCAATTTTTCGAGGGAATCATACTTGGACACTACTAACTGGAAAACAAAAATAGATTCTTGCAAGAGCTACGCGATCTCGCTGTACGGAGCAATCGTATTTCAAATGATACCATAATCGAAATGCGTACCAAGCCGCTTCTGCTTGGATTTCGACGGGAGACTACGAATTCAGGCGGATGGAAGAATGTGCCCTCTCTCAGGAGGCCAAGTAATATTGTCATTGTAGACGATATACCCACATACAAACTCTTCGCCGATTCAATAGTCGCTGCGCCACAAGACATGCCTCCCGAACTTGTAGGTGAGAACCAATAAAGTTTTAAATAAAATAATGGTCTACTGACTGGATGAGATAGACTTTTATTTCTTACTTGGGTGCAAACGATTGACCAGTGTTATTCGAGAGGACTGCGATCCGTCCAACGAAAAGGATGACGATAAATTACGTCCTGAAATAACGAAATTGGTCCAAGAAAGGCTTCCCTTATTTAGCTACTCTCACCAGCGACTCGGAACCACGGCAATCCTTGTTTCAGATAGAATTGAAGTCAGGGTCTGTGAGCGATTGTCTGTCATTCAAACCCTCACCATTGGAAACGAAGGACCTATCACAAGAAAAAGAGATGCATGGGCTGCTGCAAAGGATAAACGAGGAACAGTGCGAATATGGGTTTCTCTCACAGCAAAGCGTGACATGTACGAGTGAGTACTTTGTTCAATCTTGCCTTTTTTTGTTCTCAAACTTGGAACAAAAAGACTCGCCATCTCTCTGTGCGGAGTGTTGCTTTGCGAAGTAAACTTGAATGACGCCTTACTCCTCACGAGCATACTTTCCGAGGATCTCGAAGTTTTGAAGAAAAGAGGCTATGAGGGTCAGCTTCTTTACTTCAATCAATCTGCAAGCTAACAGTAGTGCATAGTTGACCAGGGGTTTCTATCCTCTACTACCCCCAATAACCCAAGCACAACCGATGCAAAGAAACCACATTGCTCTACTGTATCCGATACCTCCAACCTTCCCACCGCCCCTCCTGTGATGCAGTTCCCTCTCGCCGAAACGGGAGTTAATTGGATTTCCACGTCCACTATTCCGGCAGGTCATTCTGTCACCGAGAGCAATGCCTGCCCAGAAAACCCACTCCCAGAGTCTTCTGACACGCCCCTCGCTTTCACTGGGTTTACTAGTTATGTTCGTAATGCAATTCGTGCTGTAACTCGCACGAGTGATCAGCCCTCTGGGGACATAAGCGAGCGTCTTACCCCATTTGCGTGAGTTTGTTCAACATGTAGTTCTGTATTGTCTAATCTACTCTCCAAGGCCCGTGAATCAAGTGATGCCTCGAGAGTACATAGGTAAGAAATTAAAAGCCGTCCAAGGTAACATTTTTGCTCACTGGCGTGGCAGAGTCCGTTATAAAGGGATCCATTCAAGCTTCCGTTCCCAGAGCACACCACAAATGCGATTTAGCCATGGTCAAATTCTTGAAGGAAACTTACTGTAACACGTCCCAACCAATGGAGAATCTGACGCTCCTCGGTAATTTTCGTACCAGATTCTCTCTCCACCTCGTTATTAACAAATAGCCAGAATTGATAGAAGATGTTGGCATCTACGTGGGCCAAGGTAATTCGACACGACATGTGGCACTTTGATGTCAATAAACTTTAGAGATAGGCACCCCGAACATAAATACGTTTGTAGAACGCAAACGAGACCGACTCACATGTTTCGTGCGCCTCATCACCCGCGTTGGCAAGATATATAGTCTCTCCGTAGAATCTCTGCGCGTTTTCTACGATATGTCTGCGGGATGTATCGCGTTCAATCAACAGGGGACGATATATGTCAACCTTCGATATTTTGAAGTGTGGCGTACGTGCGATTTTGCTCGTAGAGGACCGACTTGTTGAACTTTTTTTTCAAAAAGATTACCAGGATGTCAAGAAGGGAAACTCGCGAAGGGCCTTGTCGTCATGGTTGGGTTCATTTAACTACGCACACTATGATGGTCTCTTACGTTTCTTTTTATCGCTAGGTTCTTCGCGGTCGCCCACGAAATCGCGCATAACCTTGTCACAACCCATGATTCAGAACACGAATTCTGGTTTGCGGCCATCTGCGAACTATATATGGACGCGTTGCTGCAATTTCTCGGGCCAGAGTCGGCTTCGGAGCAGTGTTCTACATCGAGCACATAGCCCATACAAGAGAGTACACCTTCTTTTGTTTGTGTTTTCTGTAACCCTATTATAATACCCATTGATATGGGTTAGTCATGTTGTGTGATCATTCAAAAGTCGTACAAGTAACCCATTGAACATTACTAGAAGCGATGTACCCGGAGACGGTCATGATGCTATCGTGAACTCAATTACGGCACCAAGACAACTTAATTCAGAATAAAACTTGCTATGTACCGTGCACAGACCTGTAGCTAATTCTTCGAATCTCAATCAACACTGCTGCTAATCTATGCATCCGCTCTTCACTTGTCAACGCGGACCAAGTATTATCCAAGTGATGGATCAGCTAATCACACGAAATGCCATTGTTTTCTAAATTATGGCAACACCATGGGCGACGTTTGAAGACTCGGACACACTTCTCAACTGCACAGCATCCCCATGAATCTGGTCTGCCTCCTCCAAGTCCTTCAGCACCCCAAAGTACTGGAAACGCATGAGCAGACTATTGGCAAGGCTATCCAATCGACGCCATTTCTTCAAGTGACCCTCAGGGGTGAATTCAATCGCCTTTTTATGCAGCGAAATTGCGCGTTCGAGGTCGCTCTGTGACGTGTGATTGGTGCCATGGGATGGAGTGACTCTGGTCTTGATACCATATGATCCGCCTCTCCCATAAATCGCGGCGAGTTCTACAGCTTTCTTGTGAGTGGATATAGCTGCTCCGAGGTCGGTCGGTTGGTCAAAGCACGTGAAACGGGTTCTGAAGCATACAGCAAGGTTCTTCATGTACTCGGGTTTCTCTGGGTGATCTTCGGGGACGAGTGTCACAGCTTCCCGCAGGTTCGATATCGCTTCTTCTAGGTCTCCGGATTTGCCATAGTACCCGAAACGAGCGAGGAGAGCTGTAGAAAGATCGTTCAGATAGACGGGTTTGTGATAATATCCGTGAGAAAGGAGCCGTAGAGCAGCTTTGTGTCTTGAAATCGATTTCTCTAGGTCATCCGGGTTTCCGGCATGCTTAAAACATGCAAGGAGGGAGGCAGCTAAGCTGTTCAAATACACGTGACCGAGTCTATGATTTGAACCAGCGTCAAGCTCCATGACTTCCTGGTGCAGCGAAATTGCACGTTCAAGGTCGCTCAATACTCCAAGATACTCAAAACGGGTTCTGAATGAATTCGCCAGGTCATTCATATACTTGGGTTTCTTGGGGTGAGTGGCAGGAGCAAGCTTCACAGCCTGAGAGTACAGCGAGACCGCTTCCTCGAGATCTATTCCCTCGCCGAAATGGACGAAACGAGCAAGGACAGATGCTGCGAAGTTGTTTAAATAGGCACATTTATCACGGCTGTGATCCGCCACTGCATCTATTGCTTTTTGATGCAAATCAATAGCGTCCTCGATGTCTTTCTGCGCCTTTTTGCACCTAAACCGAGATCTGAACGCGGTCGCGAGATTGTCGAAATAACAGGGTTTGCTGTAATTCATATCCGGGGTGAGATCAATGACGTTTTTATATAAAACAATCGCTTCCTCGAGATCGTTCAGCTCATTCAAATGCATGAAACGGGCCATTAGAACGGTAGCGAGGTTCGTCACATGACTGAGCTTCCCAGCGTGGTCTTCGGGAGTGAGGGCAACTGCATCTCTGTGATGCAAAATCGCTTCATCGATGTCAGGCAGTCTGCCTAGAGACTCGAAGCGAGCGAGGAGTGAATTTCCAAGATGATTTAGACGATGGGGTTTGCTAGGATGAGCGTCAGGAGTGGAGCCCACGGCATCGCATTGTATTTCAATTGCCTTCTCGAGGTCATCCAACCGACCGAGGTGACCGAAGCGGTACCACAACGCTAGGCCGAGATTCCCGAGCAGAGGCGCATGGGGGGGATCCTCGTCAGATATAGATGCCTGCACCACCAAGATTGCCTGTTCGAGGTCGGTTTGATTGCCAAGCCGTTGATAGTGGTGCAGCAACAGAGCGCTCAGACTCGAGATCCAGGCGTTTTTGTTTATCAAGTCTGAAGGAGATCCGCGCGTGGTTGGATAGCGGCCTGCTTGAAAAAGGTTCAGGGCGTGCGCTGCATGTAGCCGGACTGCGGAGATTGCGGCTTGACTTTGGTGACTCTCGATCGAGCTGAGGGTTATCGCCTCACGCATCAACGTCACTGCCTTTGCGCCGTCAAGCACATCCGTCTGCTTTCTAAATCGCGCGAAATGCACGCCGGCCAACTCGATCAACGTGGAAGATCGGTCAGGATGGCCAGCGGGACGTGCCTCGAGGGCGTCGCGGTATAATGCAAGAGAAACGTCGAGGGAAAGACCAGAGTCACCAGCCTCATAGCGAGTGAACTTTGAAAATGCCAAATTTGACAGGGCAGCCGCACGACAAGGGTGATCGAGAGGGCAGTAATTGAGCGCATGCTCGAAAAATTCGATGGAACGTTCGAGATTTCGGATATCTCCGCGCTGTTTGTAAGTTGATAAAGCTATATAGCCTTGGTTTGTCTTCTCATCTAGCTGACCAAGAGGTTCTGTGCTTGACTTCAGATCGTCAGGGGCGTTGGTAGTTGCCACACTTAAGAGACCTACACAATGGGGTTCAAGAACCGTTACCTTCCCGCTCCGCCTCTGTGGCTGGACAGTAATCAGGAGTGACGGGCATGGAGATCTGATATCTCCATTCATTGAACGGAAGTCGAACGCTGCGAGCAATGAGGTTCGGTGCTTAGATTCAGAAGTCCAATACCCTGCTCACCAAGATCTTTTGCATTTCGATCCAGCAATTGTTGAACCGTGATTGCTAGCTCCCACAACACTTCGCCACGGCCGAGTATAGGTTGGAATTCGAACGATGCGAAAACAGAAATACAAAGGGTGCTGGTCAGATCGGTCGGACTGGGATTTCCGTCAGTTCTGAGGACCAACATAGTAGGTTAGAGGTAATGGTCACACATTGGAATCGGCGCGCGCCATTCTATGACATCTTCGTTCCCCGACGTAGGCTTGTTCGGGGTTCTCCACTGGAGATTGCCATGGCGCACAACGGCGTAAAACCCTGCGGGGATTCGATTCTGACTGGCGGCGGTGCAGTGGGTAGCCCGGATGGCTATCCTGCCGTTTGTAACTTTTGTCTGCAAGAAAATAGACCGATAACATACTTGTAATGATCATTTTTTTCTGGCTTCTTCTCTCTTCCTCGTCGAATTTATTCGTGGGATCGGGGAATGAAGATTCAGCGCCTGCAGTCAGAGCAGTCGCAGGGATCAAAGACCCCATTGTAATTAGCAGCCAGAGAGGTTCCGATGCCGATTGCAGTTGCGATCTGAATTGTTCTCAATTGAATTTATAGTAGCCTGTTATTATTGCTTCGAGTACGATGGATGGAATGCCAGTGATCTGCACAAGCCCTCGAAGCCACAGACCTTTCAAATAATAGTAACCAATGCGTGCCTCGTGAGATTACCTGTTCGGGCTTCACTACGATGACCGCTGTCACCCCGGACAACGTGGTTTCCCGTTGGTAATGGCCGCTGGTTCAAGCAAACAAGACCAACATTACAACCCCCACTGGTGGAAATGGTACATGACGGGTCAAAACAAAGAGTTCTCTCATTCCAGGCGAGTCCTCTGCCATCTCTATTTCTATGTCTCCGAACATCGACGTAGTTGCACGATACACCCGCCTGCCTGTAAGACCAGGTCTCAGAAATCTGCACAAATTGGGTGATAGGAGAGAAAAGGCCGGAAAGTTCCAGCCGATCGGCATAAATCTTTGGCAAGAGACGGGTGTGCTGTTGCCTGTACATCTCCACGGCGTAGGGGAGGTCGGGTGGTGAACACAATTCCATGATGATACTGTCCATCTCAATATCCTCGATCGGCAGTGGAATGTGTCGTGGTTCGCGCGTTTCATAGATGATGAGGTCCCTGGGAAGACGACCATTGTATCGCCCGAGGACCCCGTCCAAGCGAGAACCGTGTCATCTTTTGATCCGGTCAGGGCTCGTCCCAAGAACGACCCACCGCAGGATTGCCCTCCCTGTACATCACCTGCATGTCGTGGATCTTGAAGATCCCAAACAATGAGTATGCAGAGTCTTCTTCGAGTGTCGCCTTGCGCTTTGAAGCTCGGTAAAGCTTCTCGTACTATATTCGGACCGGGTTGAAGCACACTTGAGCTACTTCTTCCGTCTCGGAAGCGAGACAAGACGTATCTTTGTGGTTGCACGGCTCTTCGTCGCTGAACTGAGCCAGCCCTAAATATGGCGCCCAGTCCTCAGAATAGAACTGGATTGTTTTCGCAGCAACATACTCCAGGTATGTCCATGCCCGACTATTCCAAGCGCTCCCTCGAAACCTCTGCTGTTACGGGACTTCGACGGAATGTCATGAAGGTAGACAATAAAGTAGCATTTTTGCCGGAGGGTATCTCAGCTGGAATAAGGCTCGACACAATGTGTGAATATCAGCGTTGAGACCATGACGGTTCTAGTTGAATATCTTCCAACGAATGTCAAACAATACAGTACACAAAACTTCAAATAACTTACCAAACGAACGGCTCGTACTTCGGGTACGGGGAAAGTTTGATATAGATCCAAGTGAATCGTGCACTCTGCTGTAGTATCCTCCGCTCACGTAGTCGCTTGCAAATACCGAAAACCTCATTGCCTGTACGCCTGAGAGGTCATGGGGATAAATCTCATGTTGTATTGGCAAGTACCTCAACCAGTCGACGTAAACTGTCATCCAACAAAGCGAGGTTTCAGTTTCGTAACACGCACGACCCGGACATTCGGATTCGAGACAGGCAATGTGCTGGATTTATACTGCTTAAAGACTGCATACAACAACCAAACGTAGGTCTTACTTTGATGCATGCAATGAAGCACTTAGGACAGCTGTCAATGCTGTGACTCTGGAGCGCGGACTCAAAGTCACGTATCGCCATATCAAAGTTACCTTACCTGTAGAGCACAAGGTGCTTCACGCCGGACGTTATAATTATTGTCTGATCATCACCTGACCACGAGGAGAGACAGCTTAGCAGCAATAATACCACAGATGAAGCTGCAACTAACCGCAGGAACATTCTCCAATGCCCCTGCCCAATTTTTTCGCTGGACGCGAACAAAAGCACGGTTCGCATGTTGATATCGACTGGGATTTGGATGACGAGAATCCTTGATTTGCTCGGATAACATTTCCTCGACCTCCGTCAATTTGTCGCCCTTCCAAATTTCGAGTGCCGTATCACTAAAATACGTGAACTGTGACCGTCATGAGAAGATGGAAGTCCGGATGTAAGTTAATTCACGGGATCCAAACTTGCCGTAGGAGGATGGCCGACAGGCGATTGTCCAAGCCGTCGGCTCTCGGCTCGGGGGGTTCCACTGCGGGTGCATGGCCATGATGCCCAAGAGCGCGCTCCCCTACGTTGACTTCGTGACCATCGCCCTCATCGTCTTCACCGCCGACAGTCCGCTCCAGAACGTGTTTTTCCCCGTATTGGGGACCGTGCAGGTGCGTGCCCCCTCTGCGGGTCGGATGCGGATGTGATTACTAATAAGCGAGATAGGTCATTGCGCCCTCGTTGATCATCTACCGGATCGCGTCCGGGGTCTCGTTCGAGACGGACAAGCGGGGCAGTGTTGCAACGGGCAGCCTGCGGTTCTCGCCCTCGCGTCGGCAGACGACCCTCCTGCGGCCGATCCGCAAGGACATGAACGGGTCCGAGACGATGCAGGTGATGACGGAGGTGGAGGCCATCAAGACGCGGGACGGCTCGAACTCGTTCATACACGAGGTCAAGGAGGACGTGGGCGATCAGGTCTGACGCGCTTTTTTTTTTCGTGTCTCGTGTTGTGTTTTTGGAGGTTTACATGTACGAGTGCTTGACATCCATAATCCATATAAAATAGACAGTGTACGCGGCATACAATACGCACAGATCTTTATTCCCCGTCAGATCTGTATGACGACGGAACGGATTCTGTCCCGTGCGCAAATAGCCCTGGCCAGTGCGCGGTACCCTCGTGTGGTGCGACGGGATGGTTGGTGATGAAGACTAGTGGGCGTGCGGGGGAAGGCGCAAGGGAAAGGCCGTGGCCAGTGGGTGAGTGTCGTAGATCAAGGGCATGCCTCATGGACCTCCACAAATACCGGGGGCGAGCCACACGCCGGGTGGCGCCAACAGTGCAAGGACACCGGTCCAACATTCCCACGGCTGTTTACATAATTATTTTCGGCAAATGACGGCTGGGTCAACCGCCCCTATAGGTAGCGGAGAGTCTCGCGAACCCATCCTGTAACGACACTCATACTAACAAGGCTCCAGTCTACGGAAAAGATGGTGTGTACACGGTCCGCCGGGAGCTAGTATTGTGTCTAGACCCACTGGCAGATGGTAAACTCAGATACTCGCGGTTTGTCACGTCATTGTAGGCAATCTTTTCCCGAAGACTACGACGCATCCATGAAAGAATCACCACCAACTCGCTCTTCCAAGTGCAGTCGATCATTCCCGTTGTCTACTGCACTCATCGCCATCACAGGAATCCGACGACGAGCGACAGAGAGAAGACTTGCTGCTCAAGACACACCTCTCAACCGCACAGCCTCTTCGTGAATCCGATCGGCCTCCTCCAGGTCCCCCCGAGCCCCAAAGTGCTCGAAACGCATGAGCAAACTGTTGGCGAGGCTATCCAACCGACGCCATTTCTGCAGGTGACCGTCAGGGGTGACTTTAATCGCATCCCTGTGCAGTGAAATTGCGTGCTCGAGGTCGCTCTGTGGGGCGTGATCGATGGTAGTTTGGCGTGGAGCGACTCGAGTCTTGATATCATCCGACTTGACCCCCCCATCCGTTGCGGCGAGTTCCACAGCTTCCTTGTGAGTTGATATGGCTTCCCCGAGGTCGTCCGGTTGGTCACGGTGCGTGAAACGGGTTCTGAAGCAGACAGCAAGGTTCTTCGTGTATTTGGGTTTCTCCGGGTGACCTTTGGGGGCCAGTTTCACAGCCCGTTGGAGGTTCGATATCGCTTCTTCTAGGCCCTCGGACCTGCCATTGTACTCAAAACGAACGAGGAGGGCCGCAGAGAAATCGTTCAGATAGACAGGTTTGTGATAATACTCGTGGGAAAGAAGTTGTATAGAGCCTTTGTGCCCTGAAATCGATTCCTCTAGGTCATCTGGGTTTCCGACATGTTTAAAACGCGCAAGGAGGGAGGTAGCGAGGCTGTTCAAATACACGTGGCGTCTATGGTTCGAACCAGCGTCATGCTTCATGGCTTCCTGGTGCAGCGAAATCGCCTGTTCAAGGTCGCTCAACTCTCCGAGATACTCGAAACGGGTTCTGAGCGAGTTCCCCAGGTCATTCATATACTTGGGCTTCTTGGGGTGAGTGCCAGGAATAAGTTCCACAGCCTGAGTGTATAGCGAGACAGCCTCCTTGAGGTCTTTTTCCTCGCCGAGATGGACGAAACGGGTGAGGAGGGATGCTGCGAGGTTGTTCAAATAGGCACATTTGTTACGGTTGAGATCGGCTACTGCATCTATGGCTTTTCGATGCAAGTCGATGGCCTCGTCGATGTCTTTCTGCGCCCCTTGGTACTTAAACCGAGATCTGAATGCGGTTGCGAGATTGTTGAAACAACCAGGCTTGTTACGATGCGTATCCGGGGTGAGTTCCATGGCTTTCTTATATAAGTCGATCGCTTCCTCAAGGTCGCCCAGCTCATTCAGATGCATGAAACGAGTCATTAGAATGGTAGCAAGGTTTGCCATATGGCTGCCCTTCCCGGCATGATCTTCAGAGGTGAGAGCAACTGCCTCTCTATGTTTCTCAATCGCCTCATCAAGATCGGGCAATTTGCCGGAAGACTCGAAGCGAGCCAAGAGGGAATTTCCAAGCTGGTTTAAACGGCGGGGTCTGTTAGGATGACCGTCAGGAGTGGAGCTAACGGCATTGTCTTGTATCTTAATTGCTTCCTCAAGGTCTTCCAGTCGACCGAGGTGACCGAAG
>JBBPMV010000239.1:0-22237 GCA_038090495.1 Heimioporus retisporus | reverse complement strand
AGATCGCCGGCCCACTCGGATTGGGCATCTGCGCGGCGCTCTACCTTTTCGCCAACATCGCGTATTTCAGTGCGGCTTCCAAGGTGCGTCCCCGCGTTCGCTATCGGGGATGGACGGTCGAACGGTGCTTGCGATAGGCCCAGATCAAGGCATCTGGGATCACGGTAGCCGCGTTGTTTTTCAAAAACGTGTTTGGGAGCCGTGCAGAGCGTGCGTTGAGTGCCTTTGTTGCCCTCAGGCAAGTCATGCGATCTGTCTTGTTTTCAAGTAAATTGGTTTGACTGACGCATGTTGTTGGTTGTATGAATTGGGCACGCAGTGCGCTAGGTGTGAGTGTGGACCTATTCGTCGTTTGTGCATGCCACTAATACTACTGGGTTAGAATGTCATCACCGTTGTATGTGCTATTACTTGTTTGTGGGCGTTTGTGCTGAGAAACATGGCCAGACCTTTGCTGCATCCCGCGTCAACCAAGGCAAGCTGCTTCATCAGAGCTTCATCGTAACATGACTTCTTTTCGAATAGAACTTGCAAAGGAGGGCATCCCTCTCCCATTCGGAAGCAAGTTCTGGGCATCAAATTGGCCCACTGGAAAGTCTCCTTTACCCGGGCTGATCATTCATTTGATCCCTTCAGTAAATAGATTGTCGATCGTGTGTGGACATACTGAACATTGCTAAAGGTCATTGTCATTATTGCGCCGCCTATGAACGTCGTATATCCCTTCATTTTGGATGTCGAAGGATACCCTTCTCAGATCATCAACTTTTTCATCGTTATCGTACGTTTTCGCCGATCTTATTCGTTCATTGAGTACAAACTGTGCCGTGTAGGGTCTGTTTTGGTTACGTTGGAAAAGGCCTGATATCTCCAGACCGTTCAAGGGTAAGTCGGGTCTTCGCAAGGAGAAAACCTTGACACACGTTTCTTCAAGTCTGGTGGCCTTTGGCGGCGCTCTATTTCGTGGCAGCAGTTTTCCGTACGTCATTTTTCCCAGGGGTCATGTCGTGGATTGCTCATGTACAACCGTGGACAGTCATAATCGCGCCATATATACCTCCCAAGAACGGCGTCGGCGATACGCCGCCTCTGCCATACTACCTGTACGTCCCCCCACGCGTTCCGTGTACGCATGCTGAATGTAGTCTACGACAGGTACTGCCTGGTCGGTATTGGGGTCCTGCTTGCCGGTGTGGTGTGGTGGGCCGGGTGGCGCATCCTGCTCCCGAAGGTGTTTGGATACGAGCTCGTGCCGTACAAGGAGACCCTCGAGGACGGGACGGTGGTGACGTCGGTACGTGATACGCATAAACGAAGGGTCTGTCTGACTGTCTTGGTAGTTTTCACGCCGCGGCAAGTCATAGGTTTCTTGACGCTACGACGAGTGTATGTGTTGGAATCCCTCGGAGGGTTGTGTAACAGAGCACAACACAACGAAGTAGATTGTGAGCATGAATTAGATTTTTTTAATCGTCCATTGCTCTTCGACCGTCAACTTGAAGTGGGTAATACCCACTTACTCGGACCGTAATCGAGTATCATTCGGTTTCCAATCACATCCAAGCTTGGCATTCGACGGCCTCCGCCTAGGAAATATACATATCCATATCATGATCGATGCCTCACCGTGGAGATGAGGCGGGCGCGATGCGCGGCCGAGATTCTATTGTTGTGCCTTGTGCCATCCTATCGGTACCGGCCCATCTTCTCGACACGCTGTTTTAAGCGGTGTGGGCTCTGTCGGGATTATACTTCAAGTGGTTATCGTTTCCGCGCTAGCCCTTGGGCATCGTGCAGGGTCTGTTTCGAACGCTTGTTTCTTCGGGCCGGTCTCGACCTAGGTTGTTTCTGACCCCACGCGCCATCCCCGTTTGGCTTCTTAAATCGATAGCTTCTTCTGCATATCCATAAGTACGTTTGTCCGTCTTCTTTCATGGCGGTATTTTATCCCACGCTTTCTTTTTTCCTCTTTCCTTTTGATGATGCTTCTGATCCATCAGAGTGGCAGACGTACCTCCCCGTTCCCTCCGGCTAGTCCACCATTTGTTCGTATTTCGCCGTTCCGGCTTGATCCTACCTTGACATTCATTCATGCTCTGGTACATCAGCAGAGCATACGGGCCTAGCACTATGCCCCGTATACCAGTCATTCTCCATTCCAAGATGAGGGTTGCACGTAACTTAGGTGATTACATTATCTTCTACTCCGATCGAATCCTTATTCTCCTGACTGTCTTCGTGACGACGCACGCCTGCCTTTCGCGGCAGTTTCTCTTCGGCTTTCTTTCTTACCTCGTTCCCCTTTGGCGATGCTTGTAGCACATTGATCTCGTTCCCTCCCCGTCGGCTGTCTTGTCTATGCACCGCCGCCTTCCGCGGCAACTTTTCCTTGTTCACATCTTCCACCTGCTTTTCCTTTTCCTTTGACGATTCTTCGGGACCAGCATGAGGGTAGGATGGATGGTTTTCGTTCTCGTCTGGTTTCCCTTCTTCCAGATGCACTCCCATCTTCCGTGGCAATCTTTCTTTCCCCGGGACCGCCCGATCGGCCCCCTCCTTAGACCATCCTTCTGAAATGTCGGTATGAGCGTAGGACGGACGTTCCTCGCTCCCGTCTAGTTTCCAGTCTTCCAGAGAAACCTGCACGATCCGTGGCAATCTTTCTTCGCCCAGGACCTCCTGTATTCCCTCCTCCTCTGATGATCCTTCGGGATCACCCGCATGGAAGTGGGATTGACGTCCCTCGTTTTCGTCTGGTTTGTCGTCATCCAGATGCACCACCATCTTTCGTGGCAACTTTTCTTTGCCTGGGGCCGCTTGATTGCCCTCATCCTTAGACGACTTATCTGGAGTGTCAGCATGAGCGTGGGACGGACGTCCCTCGTTCTCGTTCTCGTCTAGGTCTAGTTTCCAGTCTCCCAGAGGAACCCGCGTAATCCGTGGCAGTCTTTCTTTGCTCGGGACCTCCTGCATTCCCTCTTCCCTTGATGGTCCTTCGGGATCATCGGTATAGAAGTAGGATGGACGCTGCTCGCTCTCGTCTGGTTTGCCGTTTTCAGGATGTATCCCCATCTTCCGTGGCAACCTTTCTTTTCCCAGGACCTCCTGCTCTGATGTTTGTCACCCTTGTTCAATCTACTGTATTCATTACGTACCTCTGCAATCATGGGCGACTCCTGACCGTCATCCCACCCCGGCTCTCTCGACGATTCGTGTGCATCAGTGATAGGCTGTGCTTTTGCATGCTTGGCATTCTCGCTTACGTTGCCCTCTGGTTCTGCAGTCGAATGCTGGTGACTACCCTGTATCTGTCGTTCTGTTGTTACCGTTAATGCTTGCCCGTTGGTCGTAGAAGGCTGAAAGACGCTTTCTGTCAACCAGACAAACACCTCGAAGGGAGTCCGTACCTGCGGGACCTGGTTGACGATAGGTAACCCGTTCCTGTCCGTGGCAGTCGGAGCCTGGGGGTTGACGACTGGTGTATCCAGATCGCCGTTCACGCGAGAATTCCGTTTGAACACTTTTCTAGTCGACCATTCACATCAATACACTCCTGGTTTACGATAGAGAGAACCTACCCGAACGCAGTTTGCACGGACGAGATCCTCTTCCGAACCCAACGCTGCGAATTTCACGCTAGGAGGCATTGCGAGGCAGGTTAAACAGCGTGGAGGGACGCACCGTGCCGCGTTCGATGCGCCCTGCTAGACCAGACCGCTGCCGGGCGTCCCTCAGACCAGTTTCGGGCACGGCGCCGATGCCATCGTACGAACGGCCCGTTTCTCCCGCCACCGTCGTGGCATCCAGCGTAACGGGTGCGCGTTCTGGCATTATCCTCGGTCCAAGGCGGGCACTTTTCTTAAATGTCTCGGAGAACCGAGCAGGGCCCACTCGGCGCACAGACATATCTTTTATACCCTTGGCATGATGCGCTCGGCGTGGGAACGTGATGATACGTTAGGGATCATTTTTATTGATGGACCGCCAGCATCTTGAAAACCGCTGGACCGGACGCATTTGCTTTTAACAGCCGCTAAACGCCCAGCACAATATGCACTTACTGGGGGTTACCGACCAGAAACGCTTTGGACTGCAAGTTCCTTTGGCAAGAAATGCTCGGTGATGAAAGCATGTTATTAGCATTCTGTGAGACTCTCTCAAGTGATGCGGCTACTGGCAGTGGAATGCACTCGCGGAAACGTCTCAAGGTCGCAGGTTTATACAGATCCAATCCCATTCCACGCAATGGAAAATGAAATCTACTCAAGCAACGACTAGATCGAAGGTCGAAGATATAGCTATGCGGAGCACAACGAACAGACTATGTGTGTCGGAACACAGACCGTCAACTTTTTGTTACTTACCTACTTTCGTACATACTGCTTCTACATTACCATATCCGGACACTTGTTTACCTTGGCACTCCGCTCGCTACCACACAACACCTTGTGATTGCGATGGCCCACCGAATGTATTCAGACACGTCAACAATACACAGGACAGTACGACTTAGTACCCCTGACGCTCTGACCACTCGTCCTGATCTCTTCCGGCGTCAGACCAATGGCGCAATTTCAAGTGCATTGTCACACACACAGTCGCGGGTGGGTGGGATCGCACATCACACCAAGATGATGCGTCGTCGCCCTTCCAGAGAAAAACAAAAAAAAACGGCTCCACGGACTTCAATCCCAAGCGTTTCAAGTGGACCAGAAAGGTGGACCGAACCCCCCTCCCCCTCCCCCTGACATGCGCCGCACTATGACACACCCCACAAGACCGACGGTCACCTCGGATGTGAGAACGGCGACCGAGGCGGCGGGTTTGAGGGAGGGGCATGATCTCACTGGCGGCCGAGAGTGCGCCTACCGATTCAGATCCGCGTTCCTTCTGTTGGAAAGCAGCCATTGGTACGACACTCGCTCTTCGACACTGTTGTTACTCACCCACTCCTTCTGTCGCCAGGATCCCCAGGTAAGATCTCGAACAGGATGTGATCCTCACCTTTGGCCGCTCAGACCTCGGCTGGCGGTGCGTTTTGGACAGCACAGATGGAAAAAGTGCATCAAGTCTCTGTTTGATGCCGGATCTGACGCTCTGTCGAGTTACGGACGGAGGCGCACGAAGCCCACATGTTTGCCTAGAAAGATCAAGACCGCAGTACGCCCACCCATTCATACTTCGTGAGACAGCATCATCCGCTGTTGTTTCATTGTCCTCCCCACCGCCTTCGTGCCGGGAACTACCAACCTATTAATTCCCGACCGTTTTAGCTCCAACTATCCCCGTGTTATCGACTTCCCCGCCGCAGGAGGGGAGGGGAATAGATGTTGGTCCAGCATTGATTAGATGCGTGTTGCCTTTTTTTTTCGCCTTCTTTGCTGGACGCGTGACAGCGGCTCATGCGTGCATTGTCGTGATGTCCAGCTTGCCGAAAATGAAGTGGCGTATCGCAGGTGCTTGCCACGAGGGAGTCACAGCCCATGATTATGGGACGATCTCTGATTCCATCCGATGATCATCTCGATGTTGTCGAATCCGCAGATCCTGCTTGTCAATTTGTAAGTCCGTGCGCAAGGGAAGATGCGTGTGGTTCGGTATGTTGTTCGCCCATCAATTGTGTCGCCTGTTGGCGTGTCTCATATGTGTTCTTGCGAGTCTGCGCAGATTTATCACGGTCCTCAAGTACATGTCAACCAACACCATTCATATCTCCGCCAAATCATTAGACATGCTGCGGCAGTCATCAAATGAAGTCGTGCTCTCATCGACATCCTTGATGTGACTTCCACTCGGTCACGCCGTAAGACGGTCACGACCTCCATGGATTAGCTTATAACATTGACCACCCGTCCGTTTCTTTCCAGATTTCACCCCCATTTCCGTGCGATATATCAACCTCAAGTCCATGTCTTCTGCACTACAATTCGCCGTTGAAAACATTATAATCAATAACTATATGACTCGTATGGTGGTTCATCTTTCCACTTTCTGCTGTTGACCACGCATTCTCTAGTCATGATAATCATTGCCGTTGGATATGATTATAGTGTGTGATGTGCCTCTTCTTCCATACATGAATGGTGCTTGAGCTACCACAAAATTAGTTCTTACGATTCCGGATGAAGTAGGTCCACATCCTTCATGCTAATATTCCAGAACTGACTTGGTCCCTTGCAGATTGAATATATTTGGGTCAGCAGATGATATTGCCTGACTGATTGCATGTCTCACATCATTGTAGAACAAGCCCTGGACATGTGTCTCTATGTTGTTTGTTATTGTGTGCATCTTGGATCTTTCCATAAGTCTGTAATCACACCTAATCTAGGTTCGTTATTGTGGTCTGATTCATTGCATGTATGTGCATCACCAGAATAATATGATTGGGTTGCTGATCAGTTCATTAGGACAAGGGGTCTCTGTATGTTTAGAACCACAAGATTTCAAGATTACTGAGCTGACTTGGAGTGCATTTACAGTGGGGAGTTCCTTTTTCCCTGGTCCAAAAAAGGTGATACTCCACATTCCTTGTAGTGGTGGTCAATAAGCATGCTTAACTTGTGTAGGTGTAAGTAATTTCAACCTCCTTCTGACTAATCAATGAGCTTTCCATGGAATTACAATGATCCAATAGCTGTAAGTACAGTCACTCAGTGCCCCTTATATTATTTCACTCTAAGGGCATAAGGTTATATTGCAGCTATGTTTGCTGCTTGGTCAGGAGTTTTTTTCCTGGCTGCTGCTGAATGTGAGGTTTTATGTTCAACTCTGGTGTATAGCTCACACCTCCAGATGCAGTGGCAATGATCCTACGTGTCTGGGCATTGTACAATTGCTCAGGGATCATCCTTCAAACTCTTCTCATGGCATACACCATTGAGACCATAACAAATGTGGTCCTTAATTTTGTATATTCCATGGAAAATTATGGTATGTGCATCACAGATCCGTGTCATGCATACCACATTACAGGTTGAACAGGTACTGCTCAAATACTTGATCTTATGTTCTGCCCACAGCCATTCCCTCCCTTTGTTCTGACTTTACTGTTAGACATTTCCAAAATTGTGCTTGGTGCACTCATGTTTCTGCTTGTCATAACCCACTTCATCCGGAGCTTACTTCAAATGTACAAGGCAACAAGGCATATCCATCTGAGCCATTATGTGAACCTGCTTGTACGAGAAGGAATGGTATACTTTCTTGTGTATGTCCACCTCATTCCATATGCAAGTCTGATGCAGCCTGTGCTGAATCAATCAGATAGTGTTCTGTTGGGGGCATTGTTGGGGGTGCTACTTAACTCAGGAAAAATTCAGTTTTTAGGCTGGAACCAATTCCTGGTTGGAATAATTCAATATGTGCCCATGTATACATTAATCCCCTGGTTCATCTTGAACCTGCGAAAGCTGTATGCAAGTGACCTTCGAGGTAGATGCGGGAGCCAACTTGACACGGCATTTGGACTGTCGGCGGGATCAGACCCCAATGGCGCTGTCAGTGTGATCATGTTCGCAGATGGGCCACAGAGCGAGGAGGGACAGGGGGAAGGGATCCAGATGGGGGGGTGGGGGGACGAGATCCAGATGGAGGAACGGGAGTGTGTGGGAGCGTGACGAGGATGGAGCTGGGATAGGTATTACTGGTCGATACATTGCAGGCACGCTGTGACTTATTATTTATGTATATATTTTGGAGATGGGTATGGCTCGGGGTGTGATTGTTATGATATTGCTGAAAGTGGACATGACGTCTCTAGTACTGTTGTATGGCATCGAGAGAAATCATTCCAGCATTTACAGGCATCCCAGGAAGGCTGTCTGCGAGCGAAAGAGACACGAGAAAGTGGGTGTCTCTTTGATGTTTTGTCTGAGGCTTTACTGAACTACTGACAGAGGTGAGTGGAACCGATATGGTCACGGTCTCCACCTTCGCTGACCGTTGTACTTCCCACCTTTCGTACTCTTACACCTGTCACTTCTTTGTCCTTGCCGCCACCTCACTCCTTTAACTATCAGCCCATTCCCAAGACTGCTTTGGCTCCAACCGCCAGGGCTTCCCGTGTTCCCGACCGCACCGCCGTAGTTGATGAGGAAGAGATCCCCATCGAACTCCAACTGGATGCCTGTTACGACTTCGTTCCCGCGTGATCTTATCTGAACGCATGATTGGGACTAACATAAGTATTGTCAGAGTGCACAATCAAAATCGAGTAGTGTATCGCGAGTACTTACTTGTCGCATAGAGGTCCGTGTCACGTATCAAATGTGTCTGTCCATCGACGAAGGACGGGGATCGTACCGCATAGCAATGTAAAAAAAAAAGTGCTGGCAGGACCCGGAAATAGGACCTGGTGACCCAGCTCGGTCTGTGGGGATGTATTGTGCCATGCGATTCCATTGATTGCATCCTGATGATAAGAAGCCTCCTTATACTAACCCACCTTATCATCGCTGGCTGCTCCCTTCGAGTGCTATAGTTGTTACTTGTTAGTTCACACAAACGGTCCTGGAGGACAGCAGTCAAGCCCCCTGATGAAGGCCAACGCAGGGTCAAAACTGCATATTAGAGACGGCGTGTCTCGAGCGAGGAGCGACGGGGTGAAGGACCGAAGTCAGTTGATTTCGAGACCAAAGACGCTGGTAGTGCAGGTTATCATATGGTAAACGAGGAAGACGAAATAAGAGAAGAGGAGAAAGGAGCGCATACTAGTTCTAAAGCGAGAGCGTTTAACCACAACATACGCATTTTCATCGACTTTATCTGCGATCAATAGAATCCCTCCTTTCTGTTCGTTTGCTTGCTTCGAACAATGCTTGTGGTAGCCGGGTCGGGTTTAACCAAACGATGACGACGCGTTTCGAACGAAGGGCAGGCGTTACTCTTTGTGGCCAATTGTCTGTCGGTGTGCGGTCGCCGTTGT
This sequence comes from Heimioporus retisporus, assembly GCA_038090495.1. Classification (NCBI taxonomy): domain Eukaryota; kingdom Fungi; phylum Basidiomycota; class Agaricomycetes; order Boletales; family Boletaceae; genus Heimioporus; species Heimioporus retisporus. The sequence goes on along the minus strand of JBBPMV010000239.1, from coordinate 13,311 downwards.
TCTGAGACGCGCCCGCCTGGCGTCTGCCCGTTCGATTCCGCTCGAACCTGGGCCATGAGCATCGCTCAGAAGCCGCACGTTCCGCCAGCGTGACTGCGTTCGCTTTCCCATGAGTGGGAAGTTGGGGGAGCGACGTTGCATATCATACGATAGATGTAAATCCGCGTCGTGATCTGTGCGATCGTTTGCCACGAGTTCTTTGTATACTAGTGCAAACGATCGCGCCATAGTTTTTGATTATCACCACAGCAGCCACAGTACCCAAACAATGCCACACAGCCGTCTCAGTCATCCAAGGGAAGAGCGAGCGCTGCCACGTGAGATACTGTCACGCGCCACCTGCGAGCCTGTGACTCCACCGACGATCAGCTTGTTACTTCCAACGTCTGACCCCAAGCATCGACACATTCCCGACGGACCTCGCACTGGGCTCGGTGCAAAGAACATGTGAACCTATCCCTTCAAACCGTTTCGACAGTCTCAGCACCTCCCCTCTTCCCGCTGCGCCACCCATCCACACTCCCAAACACAGAACCGCGCTCACAGGAGCTCAACTTGTTCCACCGGTCGAAGGGGTCGTACACGCATTGTACCTCGGCCGCCGTGTCAGCCGCTCGTGCCTCAAATCCCCTTGCTTCCCGTGTTTTTGACGGTGCTGCTGGTCACTATCGCCTGTCCTTCGACTGTTACCTCCTGTCACTCATCTGATAGGTTTATCTCCTCTCCTTATTTTTCTTTCCCTCTCTTACTTCTTTCTGCGTTTCCAGATACCCACTGCGCAAAAGGTCCAACAAGACCTTGTGTTCATCTAGGCCCAGAACAGGGTAAACTACCTCCTCAACCAGTGTGACAAAGAGGTCCTCGTGTTCGCTGCTTACATTTCCTTGTCGATTCCGACTCTGACAGCTCTCAAGGTATCAGGTGCTGAACATGTTTGAACAATACGCCTAGGTGCCAAAGACCTTCGCCATTGGTACCATCCTCGTCGCCCTCTTCTACTTTGTCAACCCCCCGCCGTGCTGGTCTCAAAACTCGTCGGATGGGGCCTCCCCCCTTAGATTTCGCTTAGAGCCCTCGAGCTACCCGCCCCGCAAGACGACCTTCAGTTCCTCACCTCCTAGGTCATCCCGGGCTATTTCAACTTTACCGAACTCTGCGTTGGGGCTCATCCAGTACTAGATCCCATGGTACTATACGCTTGGGACGTTGTTTGTGCTCTGGCTACAGCTGCCAAATGTTCCGGTGCGTTGTTGGGTATTGTGTTTTCGTCAAGGTTATGTCCACTCACGTGGGTTGGTATGGCGTTCAAGTGTTGTACGGCTCAGCCATCAGGTCTGTGTTAGCCAGTGTGGGGTGTTGCTGTGTGGTCGTGCCTGCAGACATGGTCACGGCAGAGTGGTTGCGCGACTGCGTCCACATGGCTACGATTGCGGATTAACTTAGTGCGTCGTGTTTCTGTTGACTCGGTTCCTGTTATTGTTTTTTGTTTGTGTCGGTGACCCCTCGTGACTCCCAGCCGCGATTGTAATGTCCGATTTTATTTCATGGCCCACCACCTCACATAGGCAGTTTATTTGGGCTTTCGTTTCCGTTGGGCAAATATTTATCTCGGCGCCCTGCGCATGGTAAAAATCGGATTTGATGTAAGGGGAAGGTGGCATGTGGACACGATTCGCCGCGGGGCTGTGTCTTGCAGATAGGTCTAGACTTCTCCGTATCGGGATGCGAAAATGTATGAAATTGCAGATCATGAAACGACGTGCGGTGTAAAAACGACTTGCAGTCCTGCCAACGGGGCGACCTGACGTATCTTGGACATCGAAGAGCAGGTGCTGCAAGGATGCATAGTGGAGAAATCTGTTCACCTCTGAGCCAACATGCAGTTGCAGTACGACTACCTTCGGCGCTCCGACTACTCGTCCCAATCACTTCCGGCATCAAGCCAATGGCACGGCGATTTCAAGTCCGTCGTCACACACAGACACTGTCCCAGCTGGGTGTGATCGCGCATGACATGATGATGATCCATCGTCGCCCCTCCAAAAAAAAAACGGCTCTACGGTCTTCAATCCAAGGAGATTCGAGTGGATTAAATAGGTGGACCGAACCCCCCACTCCTCTTGTCATGCATCACCATACTATGACGCACCCCATGATATCTACGGTCTCCCCGGATGTGAGAACGGCGATCGAGGCCGCAGGTTTGAGGGAGGGGCATGATCCCACTGACGGCCAAGAGTGCGCCTACCGATTCAGATCCGCGTTCCTTCTGTTGGAAAGCAGCCATCGGTACGACACTCGCTCCTCGACGCTGTTGTCACTCACCCACTCCTTCTGTCGCCAGGATCCTCAGGTATGGTCTCGAACAGGATGCGATCCTCCCTTTGGCCACTCAGACCTCGGTTGGCGGTGCATTTTAGACAGCACAGACGAAAAAAGTGCATCAAGTCTCTGTTTGATCTCAGATCTGACGCTCCGCTGAGTTAAGGACGGAGACGCACGGAGCCCGCGGGTTTGCCTAGAAAGTTCGAGACGGCCATACGCCCACTCATTCATACTCCGTGAGATAGCATCATCCCTTGTTGTTTCATCGTCCTCACCATCACCTTCTCGCCATGAACTATCGACCTATCTCCCGACCGTTTTGGCTCCAACTATTCCCGCGTTACCGACTGCACCGTCGGAAGAGGGGAAGGAAGGGAAGGAAAGGGGAATACATGTTGATCCAGCGTTCATTAGATGCGTTTGCATTTTTTTTTTTTGCTTTCTTTCTGTGATGCCCTCTGAACGCGTGACAGCGGCTCATCCGTGCAATGTCGTGATGTGCAACTTGCCGAAAGTGAAGTGGCGTATCGCAGGTGCTTGCCACGAGTCAGGCACAGCCAATGATTAAAGGACGATCTTTGATTCCACCCGATGATCTTCTCGATGTCGTCGGACACTCGAAACCTGCTTGTCCATTTGTAAGTCCATGCACAGGGGAAGACACATGTGGTTCAGTGTGTTGTTCGCCCATCGAGTGTGTCGCCTATTGGCATGTCTCATATGTGTTCATGCGAGTCTGCGCAGGTATATCAGTCTTCAAGTACATGTCAACAAACGCCATTCATAGCCCCGTCGCATCATTGGACAGGTTGCGGCAGTTCATCAAAAGAAGTCGTACCTTCATCGACATCCTTGATGTGGCTTCCACTCTGTCACGCCGTAAGATGGTCACGACCTCCGTGGATTAGCTTATAACATTGACCACCCGTCCGTTTCTTTTCAGATTCCACCCCCGTTTCTGTGCGATATCTCAACCTCGAGTCCATGTCTTCTGCACTACAACTCGCCGTTCAAGACATTATAATCAATAACTATGTCACTCGTATGGTGGTTTATCTTCCCACTTTTCTGCCGTTGACCACGCATTTTCTAGTCATGGTAATCATTGCCGTTGGATATGATTATAGTGCGTAATGTGCTTTTGCTTCCATGCCTGAATGGTGCTTGAACTACCACAAAATTAGTTCTCACGGTTCCGGATGAAGTAGGTCCGCACCCCTCATGCTAATGTTCCGGAACTGACTCGGTCCTTTGCAGATCGAATATATTTGGGTCAGTAGATGATGTTACCTGACTGATCGCATGTCCCACATCATTGTAGAGCAAACCCTGGACACGCGTCTCTACGCTGTTTGTTATTGTGTGTATCTCAAATCTCTCCACAAGTCTGCGATCACACCCAATCTAGGTTCGTTATTGTGGTCTGATTCAATGCATGTATGTCCACCACAAGAATTGTATGATTGAGTTGCTGATCAGTTCATTAGGGTAGATGGTCTATGTATGTTTAAAACCACAAGATTTCAAGGTTACTAAGCTGACTTGGAGCACACTTACAGGGGGCAGTTCCTTCTTCCCTGGTCCAGAAAAGGTGATATTCCACATTGTAGTGGTGGTCAGTAAGCATGCTTAACTCATGTAGGTGTAAGTAATTTCAATCTCCTGGCTAATCAATGAGCTTTCCATGGAATTATGATCATCCAATAGTTGTGAGTACAGTCATTCAGTGCCCCATATATTCTTTCACTCTAAGGGCACAAGGTTATATTGCAAATATTTTTGCCAGCTGTTTTGAAACTCTTTTCCTGGCTGCTGCTGAATGTGAGGTTTTATTTTCAGCTCTGGTGTGTAGCTCACATCTGCAGATGCAGTGGCAATGATTCTTCGTGTCTGGGCATTATACAATCGGTCAGGGATCATCCTTCAAACTCTTCTTGTGGCATACACCATTGAGACCATAGCAAATGTGGTCTATAGTGTTGTATATCTCATGGAAAATTTTGGTATGTGCACCACAGATCCATGTCATGCATACCACATTACAGGTTGAACAGGTACTGCTCAAATACTTGATCTGATGTTTTGCACACAACCCTTCCCTCCCTTTGTTCCAGCTCTACTGTTAGACATTTCCAAAATTGTGCTTGGTGCACTTATGTTTCTGCTTGTCATAACCCACTTCATCCGGAGCTCATTCCAAATGTACAAGGCAACAAAGCACATCCATCTGAGCCATTATGTGACCCTGCTTGTACAAGAAGGAATGATATACTTTCTTGTGTATGTCCACCTCATTCCATATCCAAGTCTGATGCAGCCTGTGCTAAATAAATCAGATAGCATTCTATTGGGAGCACTCTTGGAGGTGCTGATTGACATAGGAAAAATTCAGGTGTCAGGCTGGACTCCATTCCTATATGGAATAATTGAATATGTGCCCGGGTTTACATTGATCCCTTGGTTCATCTTGAACCTGCGGAAGCTGTATGCCAGCGACCTTCGAGGTAGACGTGGGAGCCAGCTTGACACAGCATTTGGATTGTCGACGGGATCGGACCCTGATGGCGCTGTCAGTGTGATCATGTTTGCGGATGGGCCGCAGAACGAGGAGGGGAGACAGGGGGAAGAAATTCAAATGGAGGAACGGGAGCACGTGGGAGCATGACAAGGATGGAGCCGGGATAGGTATTGCTGGTCGATGCATTGCAGGCGTGCTGTGACATATTATTTATGTATATATTTCGAAGATGGGTACAATTTGGAATGCGACTATTATGATATTGCTGAAAGCGGATATGACATCTCTAGTACTGTTGTATGCCATCGAGAGAAATCGTCCCAGCCCATACAGGTATCCTAGGAAGTCTGTTTAAGGGTGAGAAGAAACTCGACAAAGTGGATGTCCCTTTGATGTTTTGTCTGAGGTTTTACCGAATTGCTGACAGAGGTGAACTGAACCTGAATTTGCAAATATGGTCATGGTCTCCACCTTCGCTGACCATTGTACTCCCCACCTTTCGTGCTCTTATGCCTGTCACTTCTTTGTCACCACCGCCACCTCACTCTTTTAACTATCGGCCCATCACCAAGACCGTTCTGGCACCAACCGCCAGTGCTGCCTGTGTTCCAGACCGTGCTGCAGTAGTTGAGGGGAAGAGATGCCCATCAAATTCCGACTGGATGCCTGTTACAGCTTCGTTTCTGCGCGATACTGTCTGAACGCGTGATTGGGACTGATATAAGTATTGTCAAGTGTACGATCGAAATCGAGTGGCGTATCGCGAGTACTTACTTGCCACATAGGAGTCCGTGTCACGTATCGAATGCGTCTGCCTGTGCATCGACGAAGGATAGGCATCGTACCACATAGAAATGTAAAAAAAAAAAGTGCTGGCAGGACCCGGAAATAGGACCTGGTGACCCAGCTTGATCTGTGGGGATGTATTGTGCCACGCGATTGCATTGGTTGCATCCTGATGATAAGAAGCCTCCTTATCATTGCCAACCCACCTTGTCATCACCACTTACTCCCTTCGAGTGTTAGTTCACCTAAACGGTCCCGCGGGACGGCAGTCAAGGCTCCTGAGAAGGCCGATGCAGGGTCGAAACTGCATATTAGAGGCGGCGCGTCTCGGGCGAGGAGCGACGAGGTGAAGGACCAAAGCAGACAAACTTCTACCGACCCGTGTACTGTGCCGTACGATTATGTAAGCGAGGGATTGACTACACTCCGCTCGTTACCACTTTCCTCCAGTCTCACACCTGCTCGGTTGAAGGTAAGCCACTCTCGTATATTTGGGAAGTGCCAACTGTATGTTGACAGAAACCTTGCTTGCACGTGTAACAGTATTTTTTTTTGGGAAGTAAAGGATAGTAATGTGTAGGGATTAGTGAGAAACGAGAAGGATGAGACCCGCCCGCCCGACCATATGCACGTAAAATCGAAAACAGTCAATATCGACGAGCATCTCGTGAATATCGTCGAGACGTACAAATCCACAGACGGTTGATTTCGAGACCGAAGGTGCTGCTAGTGCATGTTATCATATAGTAAACGAGGAAGATGAGATAAGGGAGGAGGACGAAAGGAGCGCATAGTTCTAAAGCGAGAACGTTTACTACGGTCAATAGAATCCTTTCTTTTCGTTCGTTTGTTTGCTTCGAACAACGTTTGTGGTAGCTGGATCAAGGTTCAGCCGAACGATGACGACAATTTTCGGACCGAAGGGCGGGCGTTACTCTCCGGTCGTTCGTCGTGGTGGTTTTGGAATGCGACTGCCTGGCGTCTGCCCGTTCGACTCCGCTCGAACTCGAACCCTGAGCATCCCTCAGAAGCCGCTCGTTCTGCTACGCACGGCGTGACTGCGTTCGCTTTCCCATGGCTGGAAAGTTGGGGGAGCAGTATCGCGTATGATACGATTGATGTAAGTCCGCGTCGCGATCTGTGCTCGTCGCGATCGTTCGCCACGAGTTCTTTGTATACTAGCGTAAACGATCGCGCCGTAGTCGACTTTTTGATCCACAGCACAGTGCCCAAACAAGGCCACACAGCCATCTCAGTCATCCAAGCGCTGAGATACCGTCACACGCCACCTCCAAGCCTGCGACCCCACCAACGATCAGCTTGTTACTTCCAACGTCTGACCCCAAGCACCGACACATTCCCGACGGACCTTGCACTGGGCTCGGTGCAAAGAACACGCGGACCCGTCCCTTCAAACCATTTCGACAGTCTCACCTCCTCCCTCCCGCTGCCCCACCCACACTCCCCAACACAGAACCGCGCTCACAGGATCTCAACTTGCTCCACCTGTCGACGGGATCGTACGCCCATTGTACCTCAGCCGCCGTGTCAGCCGCTCCTGCTTCAAGTGCCCATGCTCCCAGTATTTTCGACGGTGCCGCCGGCCAAAATCGCCTGTCTTTCGGCCATTACCTCCTGTCACTCATCTGATAGGTTTATCTCCTCTCTTTATTTTCTTTTCCCTTTCTTACTTCTTTCCGCGTTTCCAGATATCCGCTGCACAAAAAGCCCAACGATACCTTGTGTTCATCCAGGCCCAGAACAGGTAAACTACCACCTCAACCACTTCGACAAAGGGGTCCTCGTACTCGTTCTTTACATTTTCTCGTCGATTCTGACTCTGACAGCTCTCAAAGTACCTGTTGCTGAACATGTTTGAACAATGCGCCTAGGTGCCCAAAACCTTCGCCATTGGCACCATCCTGCTCGTCACCCTCTTCCACCTTGTCAACCCCCTCGCCGCGCCGGTCTCAAACCTCATCGGATTGGGCTTCCCTGCCTACATTTCGCTTAGAGCCCTCGAGCTACCCGCTCCGCAAGATGACCTTCAGTGCCTCACCTACTAGGTCACCCCGGGCTATTTCAACTTTACCGAACTCTGTGTTGAGGCACATCCCGTACTACATCCCATGGTACTATGTGCTTAGGAAGTTGTTTGTGCTCTGGCTGCAACTGCCAAATGTTCCGGTGCGTCGTTGGGTATTGTGTTTTCGTCAAGGTTGTGTCCGCTCACGTGGGTTGGTATGGGGCCCAACTATTGTACGGCTCGGTCATTAAGTCTGTGTTGGCCAGCGTGGGGTGTTGCTGTGCGGTCGTGCCTACCGACATGGTCACGGTAGAGTGGTTGCGCGACTGCATCCACATGGCTACGATTGGGGATTAACTTAGTGCGTCGTATTTCTGTTAACTCGTTTCATGTTACCCTTCTTTTGTTTCTGCGTTTCCCTCGCTTTTTTTTGTGTTGTTTCTGCGTCGGGGACGCCTCGTGACTCCTAGCCGCGATTGTAGTATCTAATTTTATTTCATGGCCCACTACCTCGCATGGGCAGTTTATGTTGTGCTTTCGCTTCCGCCCTGCGCATGGTAAAAACCGGATTTGATCGTGTAAGGGGAAGGTGGCATGTGAGTGCGCTTCGCCGTGGAGCTTTGTCTCACAGATCGGTCTAGACTGTCCATATCGGGACGAGAATGCATGGAATTGGAGACCATGAAACAACGTGCGATGTATAAACGACTTGCAGTCCTGCTGACGACGTGGCCTGACATATTCCGGACGTTGAAATGCAAGAATGCGTAGCGGAGAAATATGTTTGCCTCCGAATTGACATGTAATTGCGATACGTCGTCCTATGTATCCAGACAGGTCAATAATATATACAGGACAGTACGACTACCCTCGGCACTCCGACTACTCGTCCTGATCCCTTCTGGCGTCAAACTAATGGCACGGCGATTTCGAGTCTATTGCCACACATACACACTGTCGCAGCTGGGTGCGATCGCGCATGACATCATAATGATGCGTCATCGCCCTCCAAAAAAAAAAAACAGTTCTACGGTCTTCAACCCCAGCGTTTCGAGTGGACTAGATATATGGACCGAACCCCCCTCCCCACTCCCTCCGTCATGTGCGACCGTACTATGACACGCCCTACGATATCGACGGTCACCCCAGATGTGAGAACGGCGATCGAGACCGCAGGTTTGAGAGAGGGACATGATCCCACTGGCTGCCGAGAGTGCGCCTACCGATTCAGATCTGCGTTATTTCTGTTGAAAAGCAGCCATTGGTACGACACTCGCTCTTCGACACGGTTGTTACTCACCCACTCCTTCTGTTGCCGGGATCCCCAGGTATAATCTCGAACAGGATGCGATCCTCATCTTTGGCCACTCAGACCTTGGCTGGTGGTGCGTTTTGGACAGCACGGACGAAGAAAGTGCATCAAGTCTTTGTTTGATGTCAGATCTGAAGCTCTGTCGAGTTACAGGCGGAGGCGCACGAAGCCCACATGTTTGCCTAGAAAGATCAAGACCGCCGTACGCCCACCCATTCATACTCGGTGAGATACCATCATCCGCTGTTGCTTCATTGTCTTTGCCACCGCATTCACACCATGAACTACCAACCTATTAATTCCCGACTGTTTTGGCTCCAACTATCTCCGCGTTATTGACTGTGCTGCCGCAGGAGGGGAACGGAGGGGAGGGAAGGGAAGAGGAATGCATGTTGATCCAGCGTTGATTAAATGCGTGTTGCCTTTTTTTTGCTTTTTTCTGTGATGCCCTCTGAACGCAACAGCAGCTCATGCGTGCAATGTCGTGATGTGGAACTTGCCGAAAATGAAGTGGCGTATCGCAGGTGCTTGCCATGAGGGAGTCACAGCCCATGACCAAAGGATGATCTTTGATTCCACCCGATGATCATCTCGATGTCGTCGAACGCCCAGGTCCTGCTTGTCAATTTGTAAGTCGTGCACAGGGGAAGACCCGTGTAGTTCGGTATGTTGTTCGCCCATCGATTCTGCCACCTGTTGGCATGTCTCATATGTGTTCATGCGAGTCTGCACAGATCTATCACAGTCTTCAAGTACATATCGACCAACGCCGTTCATACCCCCGCCAAATCATTAGACAGGCAGCAGCAGTCATCAAATGAAGTCATACCCCCATCGACATCTTTGATGTGACTTCCACTCGGTCACGCCGTAAGACGGTCACGACCACCGTGGATTAGCTTATAACATTGACCACCCATCCGTCCCTCTCCAGATTTTACCCGTCATTCCGTGCGGTATCTCAACCTCGAGTCCATGTCTTCTGCACTACAACTCGCCGTTCAAAACATTATACTCAATAACTATGTCACTCGTAAGGTGGTTCATCTTCCCACTTGGCTGCCGTTGACCACGCATTCTCTAGTCATGGTAATCATTGTGGTCGGATATGATTATAGTGTGTAATGCACTTCTGCTTCTATACCTGAATGGTGCTTGAGCTACCACAAAATTAGTTCTTACGATTCCGGATGAAGTTGGTCCACATCCTTCATGCTAATATTCCATCACTGACTTAGTCCTTTGCAGATCGAATATATTTGGGTCAGCAGATGATATTGCCCAACTGATCACATATCTCACATCATTGTAGAGCAAACCCTGGACGCGCGTCTCTACGCTGTTCGTTATCGTGTGTATCTCAAATCTTTCCACAAGTCTGTAATCACATGTAGTCTAGGTTCGTTATTGTGGTCTGATTTATTGCATGTATGTGCATCACTGGAATGATATGATTGGGTTGCTGATCATTTCATTAGGATATATGGTCTCTGTATGTTTAAAACCACAAGATTTCAAGTTTACTAAGTTGACTTGGAGCACATTTACAGTGGGGAGTTCCTTCTTACCTGGTCCAGAAAAGGTGATATTCCACATTCCTTATAGTGGTGGTCAACAAGCATGCTTAACTCATGTAGGTGTAAGTAATTTCAATCTCCTGGCTAATCAATGAGCTTTCCATGGAATTATGATGATTCAATAGTTGTGAGTACAGTCACTCAGTGCCCCATATATTCTTTCACTCTAAGGGCAAAAGGTTATATCACAAATGTTTTTGCCACTTGTTCTGGAATTCTTTTCCTGGCTGCTGCTGAACGTGAGATTTTATGTCCAGCTCTGGTGTGTAGCTCACATCTGCAGATGCAGTGGCAATGATCCTACATGTCTGGGCATTGTACAATCAGTCAGGGATTATCCTTCAAACTCTTCTTGTGGTATACACCATTGAGACCATAGCAGATGTGGTCCATAAGGTTGTATATTTCATGGAAAATTATGGTATGTGCACCACAGATCCATGGCATGCATACCACATTGCAGGTTGAACAGGTACTGCTCAAATACTTGACCTTGTGTTTTGCACACAGCCACCCTTTCCCTTTGTTCTGGGTCTACTGTTTGACATTTCCCAAATTGTGCTTGGTGCACTCATGTTTCTGCTTGTCATAACCCACTTCATATGGAGTTCATTTCAAATGTACAAGGCAACAAAGCATGTGTATCTGAGCCATTATGTGAACCTGTTTGTACAAGAAGGAATAGTATACTTTCTTGTGTATGTCCACCTCATTCCATATCCAAGTCTGATGCAGCCTGTGCTAAATCAATCAGATAGCATCCTGTTGGGGGCACTCTTGCAGGTGCTGCTTAACACAGGAAAAGTTCAGATATCAGGCTGGAGTCAATTCCTGTTTGGAATATTTCAATATATACTCTTGTTTACATTGGTCCCCAGGTTCATCCTGAACCTGCGGAGGCTGTACACCAGCGATCTTCGAGGTAGACGCGGGAGCCAACTTGACACGGCATTTGGATTGTCGACGGGATCGGACCCCAGTGGCGCTGTCAGTGCGATTATGTTTGTGGACGGGCCACAGAACGAGGAGGAGGGACAGGGGGAAGAGATCCAGATGTTGGAACGGGAGCATGTGGGTGTGTGACAAGGGTTCATTGAGCTGGGATAGGTATTGCTAGTCGATGCATTACAGGCGCGTTGTGACACATTATTTATGTATATATTTCGGAGATTGGTACGGCTTGGGATGCGATTATTGTGATATTGCTGAAAGTGGAGGTAATGTCTCCAGTACTGTTGTATAGCATCGAGAGAAATCATTCCAGCTTTTACAGGCATCCCAGGAAGGCTGTCTACGAGCGAAAGAGACACGAGAAAGTGGGTGTCTCTTTGACATTTTGTCTGAGGCTTTACTGAATTACTGACAGAGGTGAATGGAACCGATATATCAAGGTCTCCACCTTCGCTGATCGTTGTACTCCCCACCTTTCGTACTCTTACACCTGTCACTTCTTTGTCCTTGCCGCCACCTCACTCCTTTAACTATCAGCTCATCACCAAGACCGTTCTGGTTCCAACTGCCAGTGCTTCCCGCGTTCCTGACCGTGCCGCCGTAGTCGAGGGGAAGAGATGCAGATTGAACTCCGACTAGATGCCTGTTACGGCGTCGTTTCTGTGTGAGACTGTCTGAACGCATGATTGAGACTCATAAGTATTGTCAGAGTGTACGATCGAAATCGAGTGGCGTATCGCGAGTACCCACTAACCACATAGAAGTCCGTGTCACATATCGAATGCGTCTGCGTGCATCAACGAAGGACGGGCATCGTACCGCATAGAAATGTGAAAAAAAAACGTGCCAGCACGACCCGGAAACAGGACCTGGTGACCCAGCTCGAACTGTGGGGATGTATTGTGCCATGCGATTGCATTGGTTGTATCTTGATGATAAGAAGCCTCCTTATGCTAACCCACTTTGTCATCACCGCCCACTCCTTTCGAGTGCCATAGTTGTTAGTTCACCCAAACAGTCCTGGAGGATAGCGGTCAAACCCCCTGATGAGGGCCAATGTCGAAACTGCACGCACCTCCCACTCCCTTACCTCAGGCTGTCCCTGGTATACCATCGGGAGACCGTGCTGGACCGACAGATTCTGCTAGGCTCGGCTGTCTATGTTGACCTCTTCTGCGCACACGAACCCCTTTCTGGCTTCGGTGCTACGCGCTTCCAGCTCCGAGCGTCTGACGACATCAAGACCATCGGACGGGATCAAAGATGGTCTCCAAATGTAGGCTATGCCTCCTACGTGGCAAGCACCTGCGGTATGCCACCTCATTTTTAATTGTGCTATCACGACATTGCATATATGAGCCGCCGTCACGCATTCGGTAGATCTCTTACTTACTCAAAAGGGAGTAGCCAAATCCGTCAACGGCACGGGGATAATGGACGTGCGTGGAGGGGTAGATCAGTTCGTCAAGACGGTGCATCATAAGCAGGTCCAGCCGGTGATTTTGTCCTCTTATAGAGTCAAGATTGAAAGAACGGGCCAGCGTTGAAACCCAGCACGTGGTGCACGATCCACGTCGCGCCCAAATGCCTGTATTCGTGACCCAAGACATCAAGACATTCGAATGCCGAAGAAGATGCTATCTCGTCGAGTCTGCCGGTTGTGCGTTTGAAAGCTAGAATGTATACTCGGATGGAAAACCGCATTAGTCATCAGCAAATCCTACACTAACTTTACATAACTTTACAGTACTTTGATCTCATCGTTAAGTAATTCCACAAAATAAAGCTGTCAAAGCAAGTAAAGTACTAAAGTTCA
>JBBPMV010000238.1:0-22242 GCA_038090495.1 Heimioporus retisporus | reverse complement strand
GTAGAAGCATTGGGTTAAGCCAATGATGACAAGTATGAATGACAAAGAGAAAAGAATAGGGGTGAATCATAATAACAGGTGGAAGCCATCATAACTCAACATTGGAAGAGGAAGTATTGCTGGTGAGCTCTTCCACTATTTTCCTGGCATCCTGTGCATGGCTTGTGTAGTGGGCAACTGAAGCAAGTGACAAGGGCCACTGTACTTGGAGGATGAGTAGGCCCTCACAGCAATGCTGGAACAATAACTGGTAATGATGGTCTGAGAAAGAACAAGCATCCAGTCAGGAGGAAAGAATAGTACTCACATTCTGGGAGATGCACAGCTAATTCAACAGCAGTGAGTTCCTTTCCAAACCAACAGCACATATTGTCTGCTTTGATTCCAAGCCGAACTTGCTCGTCATGGCAATGATCACGTTTCAGGAGGGCCCTGATGCCATTGCAGACCTCCTGATCTTCTAGCTATCATGGGATATTACCTCCTGTGGGTGTGATCCCCATGTCTTGGAGAAGTGATTGGTCGCTCTGCAGTTCAGCAAGTTTAGTAGGAAGCAGAGTAAGAAGTGGGATAGTGCACTGAGGGTCATATAGACATTCAAGCTGCTTGCAGTACTGGTTGAATTTGTATATGGCAGACATAAGTGCCGGCTGTCATTTTGCTATGGCTTTGCATGTTTGTTGATGGAGCTTCATACCTGGAGTTGTAGGTTAGAGCGCCATGCTGCTTACAATTTTTGTTGGACATACCTAGGGCTTTGTCTTTGCCTCGGACTGCACAATCCAACTTGTCCCATTCAAAAAAACTGCCAATTGCCTGTTTGTGGATGTTGATTTTGAGATCTGTTACACTTGGCCTGGGTAGGGACAAGCGAAGACTTGGTAGGATCACCTGCACAAGTTGAAAGGCTGGAGGACGAGGTGATTCGACCTAGATTAACTAGCCAAGGGAGTTATGAGGGGTTGATGTAGTCAGGGGTGAGCTGAGGAGTCTTGGGGTCATGGCCAGAGATGAAGGTTTCAAAGGTTCAGGGTTGGGTAGTTAGACTACCAGGGATCTAGGGAGTCTCGCAATAGAGATGATCAAGGGTTCCTCTTTCTCTAGGACACCCAAAGCAAAGGATAGGGAGTAAGGGGCACAATTCCCTTGGGATGAGGAGTAAAGGTGAGATTGTGAAGGCGAAAACCCAAGTAGGAATTGCTTAAGGATATTGTATATGGCAGCTAGGTATATATACTACTGAGGCGGCCTGAAGGCACTATCTAAGGGAGTCATCCTGAGTAGTGGTAGAATAGCCATAAGGCTATGGGTTCTAAGTATAATGCGCAGCGAACTGTGATCAGTGAAGCTGTCTGTGATGAAGGGAAAACATAAGTATAAATAGTGTGAGGTGGCACCAATGGAAACGCATAGGAAATCTAAGAAAAGAATGATCGGGCTTGACTGACCATGTGGGAGAGTCACAATCTGGAAGAAGAAACAAGTCTGTACTGTCCAGGAAGAAAAGAGAAATTGAAGGAGGAAGAGGAAAAAGAATAGGGGTCTGTATGAATCATAACAAGATCATGTGCCAACAGGAGGATTCTCACAAAGTCTAGATTGCCTTCATGGAGTTTGGAAAAGTGATCTTCGATGTTCAGGGATGAGTAAAGGGCATGCACCTTTTCAAGCAACTGATCATGTGTTCTTTCCATGCTGTCGAGTGCATTGAGTGTGAGATTGGATTGTTGATCTCTGGAAATGGCTGCACATGTAGTTTGCAGAGCTTGATCAGATGCATCAAGCTCTGCTTGCAGGGTAAGGACAGTATCAAGCTCCTTCTTCAGCCTCACAGGTGCATCTGTGAAGGTTACATTGGAATTGTATTTACTCTGATTAATCAAGACATTAGCTTACGTGCATGGATAGACAACTGAGTGGCACATTGTTCAGACCATTGAGACCGAAGGTCTAAAACAGAGATTGTGCAGGCATCAAGGACTTTTTGAGTGGCTTTGCTTTGCTCATAGATGCCTTTCTTCAGGCAGCACTTTTGCCATGCTCCCAAGTCATGTTGCATCGCTATACTGACAGCCTTGGCTTGCCTGTCAATCAGCCATAGATGGCACTGGTGCTATGGAATTGAGTGAGCTAATCATTGCAGATTACCTGATGACTTACAGATGATGATTGCTCAATGCCGATAAGCTTGATGAAGTGAGACCAAAGTCTTTCCATCCCCTCACCATCTGTTAGTCCAAGCCCTTGAATGATGTGTGGGTTGTACTCAAGTTGACATGCCCATTCATGCCCATAGGCATGCATAGCAGTAGTAGCAAAATGTAGTCGCGAGGTAATACTGTGGTCAATAATATCATGCTATATGTCGTAACTCAAGTTAGTCAGGTTAGGGGATTGACATAAAATGTGCACCTTCCCAATCGACTGGTCAATAATACAGCTGATGTCATACAGCAGAACAACAGTTGCATGTGGAGGTAGAAGGGAAAAGAGGTATTCAATCAGCACTATGGAATACTTTTGCTGCTTACTGGGAGTGTCAATGTTGGTGAAGAAAAGGGGAATGTCATGACACCATATTAGTGCCATCACTCCAGTATTGTCAAAGCTTTCCATGGACATCTTTTGTTTGTGCCCATCCATGGCTTCATACATTGACTCACAGCCATCCACTACTTTGTCAGGGATGTTGGTCTAGTGCAAACCCATGGGCCATTTACGTGCTTTCTCTAGATGTTTTCCAATGGCGTCAACCAGTGACTTAGGTAAGAAGTACCATGGTTGATAGAATGCTGGGGAGTCACCCACAGATCGTCGGTGTTGATGGTGAAAGTTGCCATCAGTAGCAACATGTATGTCTGTGCCATCAGCAAGTGGACATCCAAATGTAGTGCCACTAAAACAGGCAGGGCAACATTGAATCAGTTGCACATCGCAGAACTTGTTTGGGGTGTTCTCTGCAACTGGATTGCGATGATTGGAAGTAAGATTCACATCTTCAAGTAGATCATCCTTTATAAATCAGGGGTTTGTAGTGGCACTTGAGCTCTGGGTCTGTTCAGGGCAATGTCTATTCATATGCCATGCAATTCCCTGGTGGCAACACAATAGTATCAACTTGAAGTGATGATCTAGTTCTACTTGCAGCAGTCAAACCATTGGATCACATGTTCAAGAGTGTGTCAAAAAGGGTCTTGAATAGTGGATTCCTAGAGTGATATTAACATGTGACAGAGATTGTCACAGATGAGTACTCAGATCTTTATTGGTGACACAGAAGCCTTGCTGGGTGTAATGAGTATGTAATGCATTTGCTAGGGCATTTATGGCATCACACAAGCATTCAAATAGCACTCAGTAAAACATGAGAAGTTCCACTGACACTGCCATTCAGGGTTGGGAGGGTGCAGTAGGAAACAAGCTATGGCAAAGGAGAAGCTGTGGAAGAGATATACACTGACAACAATGTATAGATATCAGCTGGAAGTCTGTTGGATATTAGCAGCTGAGAGATGATGTTCAAGCATACATATTACTCACAGTCATAGTATAATGCAACAAGTTCGGTTTTCTTTAGTTTGCATGCTGCCTTGCAGGTGGAAAGCATGAGCATTGGAGGCAGAACAGGCTTGCCAACAGTTTGTTCAAGGTAGGAAGGATACAGCACAATAAGAGTAGGGATAATGTTGGCCCACTTCTCAGATTGGTTGGCTTTTGCATTTCAATGGGTGAAGTGGTGGGGAGGTCATTGGTTAGATGCTAATTCAATAGGATCATGATAATCAGGAACATCATACTCTACATCAACATTACACCCCTTTGCAACATGATGATTCTCTGTTTCTCCTGCAAACAGTGAGGCTTGTCCTTGCTGTGTGCTCTCTACAACTGGAGGTGAAGGCATTCACAGAGGAGAGGAGAGATTGGACCCTTGCTGGTTCAGATGTTCCTGTACTCACTTCAACAGTAATTCATGCCTGCATGCCTGCACAGGCATGTTCATGGGGGCTGCATGTTTAGATTGATTGCTTGCTTTTTGGGGTGAGGTGAAATGCTAGCCCATCCCCTGAATCATACTGGGCTGCACTGCCTGAGTGCCAGGATGTTGAGGCATAATGGTGTGGGCTGAAGGAAGAAGAGAGTTAAAACAACAAGATCAGGATAAGCTATTCACCTGAAAGGCATGTGTAGGGTGTAAAGAAAGGCTATGTTGTATACAAGGCTATTTGTAGATAGCTTTCTTTGTGGTGCACAGATCAACAATAGGGATTGTTGAGTGTGAGACTCACTCTAGCAGAGAGACTTGATAGAGAGTAACAGTACTAGGGTGTAGTACTGGATTGAGCAAGTTGAGCTGAGAAGGATGTTTCAGAGATGAGCTGTTATCTCTGAAGAGATGCTATCCAAAGCAGGTATGCTTATTGTGCTATCAATCTAGGTACAGGAATGTCTGTATTTATAGACCTAATTAAAGTGGAGTTTGAACTCTACTTTGTTGATTATGATTCTAGATGAATGGTCCATATGATGTCATGGGTAGCAATGCACAGTCAATGACATCATGCATAGTCAGTATCAGTCAGCTGCTCAGTCATGTGCAGCATCAGGTCTGGACTGCTGACTAAGTGCACAGCATATGGTCCAGACTCATCACCTGATGGTTACCATCAGATGTGGACACAATTGACTAATCATGATTATGTCCATAGTAACCATAACTAATAATTAATGATTAATATCATTAATGTTGGTTACCTGACTGTTTTATTAGTAAATAACTAATGTTTCATCAGGGTGCATGTCACAGAATGGAGTAATAGGGTGTGCATCCAGAAAGTGCATGGAAAGCACATGTTGATGTGTGAACAGCACATTGGGGCAAATGCTGTAGAGGTTTGGGGGTGGTTTGAGAAGGTTTAAAGGTGAATATGACTTTTTTGGAAAGATCAGAAGATGCTGAGAGGGATGGGATGACCATTTGGGTATATTATGACCATAACAGGAAGCCACCTCTCAGGTCACTATTGCTCCCGAGATGTGGGGCCTGAAGTGCACTTGTGACCATACTTTTGAACAATGTTATTCTCTGTCACAAACATCCTAGTTTTTGTGATTCCAGGATGGCCAGGGACAGGTTTGACACACTGTGGAAGACCAAGGTAAGTTACCCTGTGTCCTGAAAGACATGCATCAACTGTGAATATGTGCTCTGCTTGTATTTGGGGGGTCATGGAAATAAGTGGCAGAGTTAGGGCATAACCTGCCATGTGTTACACTTGGCCCAGGTAGGGATAAGTGAAGACTTGGTAGGATCACCTGCACAAGTCAAGGGATTCTAGGAGGACGAGTTTGGTCTAGATTAACCAGCTGAGGGGGGGTTACAAGAGTGGTTGACATAGTCAGGGGTGGGTCAGGGAGTCTTGGTGTTGTGTTTGGAGATGAAGGTTCCAAGGGTTCAGGGTCAGGTAGTTAGACTACCGGTGATCAAGGGTCTCATACATGAGATGTTCAGGGGTTCCTCTTTGTCTAGGTTTCAAATGTCATAGGTTGAAGGAGTAAAGGGCACGATTCCCTTAGGACTGAGAGCTGAGGTGAGACTGGTGAAGGCGAAAACCCAAGTAGGAATTGCTTAAGGATAATGTACATGGCAATGGGTATATATACTACTGAGGTGGCCCGAAGGCACTGTCTAAGGGGGTTATCCTGAGTAGTGGTAGAATAGTCTGATGGCTATGAGTTCTAAGTATAATGCACGGAGTACTGCAATCAATGGGGCTGTCCATGATGAAGGGAAAGTAAGAGTATAAATAGTGCGGGGTGGCACAAGTGGAAACGCATAGGAAATCTAAGAAAAGAATGATTGGGCTCGACTGACCATGTGGGAGAATTGTGATCTAGGAGAGGAAATTAGTGCGTGCTGTCTGGGAAGAAAGGAGAAATCAAAGGAGGAAGAGGAAAAAGAATAGGGGTCCACATGAATCATAACACCATGTTTACTGACCAACATGAGTCAGACCTGTCAGTGGCAGAGTTTTGGGTGCCACTGTCACATGTCTCCATATCCAGTCTTCTATTATATATTGGTTGTGGCACCTGCAAAATCCAAGTCACGCCCTGTCATTTTTCCAAGTCAGTCCAGATCAAGTACATGCTGCAACAAGGTTTTGGAAAATGTGAGATTAGAAGCATGGTATACCATAGGTAATAATCATGATGATCAGACATAGATCTAATATTTCTCATTTATTGTTGTGGCCATATGTAGTTGGCGGATGACAGTGCATTCTTTACACTCTGTTGAATCCATCCTTGATTCCAGACAGATCCCTCATGGTGCTAAAACACTGCTCATATATGATCTGTAGTCAATTCACATTCATCAATGGGGCTGGGATTCTACAGACAGGTCAGCTCGTTGAAACACACACTTTCAAATGACATGGTACTCGTTTTCTGCAGGAGAGCAAGGACCTCCATGACCACAAAAATCGTTGATCAGTCATGGAGTGTTCCATCATCTCCAGAACATTGGAATGTGGGGATGATCGACGCAAGCAGAGTCTTCCAGTTTGGTTCTGGGATACTAGTAACCCACAAGAAGCAAATGGAAATCACAGCTCATCTTCAGTGAGTTGCTACCATCAGGAGCTCATGTCATATCATAATATATGTATACATAGACACAAGCAGTGGACCATGCTAAAGGATCTGTGTGTCTGGGATAAATGGAAGGCATATGTGTATACTTACATTCTTAAGATCCTGCAAAGTGAGCTGTCCACAATGAGAGGGCAAGACCATTATGATGCATTTAGGGTGAGTATTGATTATCACCATCATGATCTAATTTTTATACTATGATCAAGATGATTTCCAACATCACCTCCAAGCTTGATCATCATGGCTGAACCTTCAAGCCCAATGTGTTTCCTTCCTTATCCTTCCCTCAGTCCACAGTGGGTCCATTGCAAGACTCCCCTGATAACATCCATTTGCAACCCATGACCAAGAACAATCAGCAATTTATTTCCTACACTGGCTGGTTAACAATTTCTCATGATGTGGTCCAAGGTATCGATGGTGGTGGGGACCCAGACCTTCATGGCAGACATGACCACCTTCTCAGTAGCATTGATAAAGAAGTTGCAATGATGAACACAGAGAAAAAAACCAATGGAGAATCCATAGGCTTTTCTGTACCTTTGAGACTCAAAATGCAGGTCAGCATGGTCCAGAGATTGTTACTATAGGTACATTCTTGTTTCTTCCACCAGGAACCAATTTTCTCAGCCTTATGCTGGCAGATGACTACCAAAAGCCTTCATGGCTTAAAGACCTAATCTACATGATCATCACATTTCTCATGATAACCCTCCACATCCTTGCAGGGGTTTCTCAGATGGAATGCCATTATGTCTTCATTGCCCTCCAAGTTACTATCTTTGCTGCTTTCAGACTCTGTGGACCAATTACTACCCAAAGGCAGGCCATTCTTGATAGCATACCCAAGGATGTTTGAACTGCATTGAATTCCTTTGGTCTCAAGCCAGATGTAATATGCTACACTTGTTGCCCCTCATGTTTCACCACCTACTTGCTGGACCCCATATCAAGCCAGTATCCCCTGCATTGCACCTTTCAAGAAGCTGTTGACTAATTGCCCTGTGGTGTGCAATTACTCCAAGACATGACAGGTTCTTCATGTCACCAACCTATCTGCATGTTCGGCTATCAGCCAATGTCATCATGGCTAACAAAACTTTGTTCACAACCTGATCTTGTGCCCCAGATGGAGAAGGCATGGTCCACAACATCCACTGATGGAGTCCAACATGACATCTGGGAGGCAGTTGGTCTTCAGCAACTTTGAGGGCTGGAAGGCCAGCTATTTTTGGCTCAGCCTCCTGGATCACTCCACCTTGTCTTTGCTCTGTTTGTTGACTGGTTCAATCCATATAAAAACAAGCAAGCTGGTAAAAGCCACTCAACGGGTGTGATATACATGGTATGTTTGAACCTACCATGGAATATCTGCTTCAAACTGGAAAACATTTACCTTGTTGGAATAATCCCTGGGCCTAAAGATCCTTCGTTGTCACAAATTAACCACATACTTCATCCTCTCATCAATGATCTCTTACACCTGTGGGAAGATGGTTTATACATATGATCAATGCAGTGGTGTCATGATGGATACCTCATTCACTGTGTGCTGGGACCACTGATATGTGACATTCCCACCCTTCAGAAGACAGCAGGTTTCACCAGGCACAGGTCCAATTACCTTTGTTCATTTTGTTGCCTTCAATTGAAGCTCATTCACAATCTCAAAAAGGCTTCATGGCCCTGTTATACCTGGGCCGAGCACTTCGCATTGGCAAGTGCTGGAGGGATACAGATACTGTTGAGGAATGTCAAGAAATATTCAAGCTCACAGGTATACGCTGGTTTGAGTTACTGCAGCTTCAGTACTGGGATCCCACTAGGTTTACATTACTAGATGCTATGCACAATCTGTTTTTAGGAGAGTTGCAGCATCACTGTTGCAAGGTTTGGGGTATATCTGTCAAGACACCCAATGTAGCCCCCAAAAGAGCCCCCCATCTGCCAGAAAGACAGGTTGTTGAATTAGAGAGAGTTGTGAATGCAATCAGAAAGATGTCCTCCAATGAACTCTTCGCCATTCACAAGGGTTACATTAGCATCATCGCTTGACTTAATGATATTGTGCCCACATCTATGGTGAAACGTGATTACATTTCATCACTAATCAACTGGGTATGTCCATCTGTTTTACTGGTGTTGTGCGACTAAAATCAGTTACAATGACTTTGATAGTTCTGCCTTAATCCTCAAGCCACTATCAAAATACCACCAGTCTTGGACAGACTGGTTGCAGACTTC
The DNA here is from genome assembly GCA_038090495.1 of Heimioporus retisporus. Taxonomy (NCBI): domain Eukaryota; kingdom Fungi; phylum Basidiomycota; class Agaricomycetes; order Boletales; family Boletaceae; genus Heimioporus; species Heimioporus retisporus. The sequence goes on along the minus strand of JBBPMV010000238.1, from coordinate 13,338 downwards.
ATCATGGCAGATGACAACATATCAGATATTTCTGTTTTTACAGTGTTATCTGTGGAACTGATACAGATTATCTGAAAGGACATCACCAGAATGATGCTTCCATCCTGGCTAAGTCACCCCCCATGCACCTTTGGTAGCCCAAGCCACAGAAAGTTATCAGCCAACCAGTGGTGCTGCATTTGCACAGTACACCTAGTCATCACTCTAGTGTGGGAGTGGTCATCCACCTTGGCATTGCCAAGGGACAAACTTCTTCTGACCAACTTCCTCAACCTCATAATTTCTGTGGATATGGCCACCAGATGATCGACATCACAAGACTGAATTGCCACCTACTCATTCCACATCAATCAGTATATCCAATCTCTTGGGACTCTATTTGAACAACATTTTTTGGTTCCAAACCACCACCTTTCCCTCCACCTTGATGAGTGCCTCTCCCTCTTTGATCCCATCTACTCATGGTGGTCTTACCCATTTGAAAGGTATAACAGAGTGATACAAAACATTAACACCAATTGTAGGTCAGGCAAGTCTTGTTTCCAGTTTCATTATATACATGATATGAATTAATCATCAGCTCTAAATGGGATATGGAAATCACATTTTTAGAATACTTCTCACTTGGGGGAAATCTATGGGTCATTGCAAAAGAACTTGCTTGGCCACCTCTGAAGGAGTATGAGGAGATGGTGGACAAATTCTGCAGGACTTTTTCAGCACAAACTCAGGGTTCTCTACTTGAAAACATCATTCCAAACAACCAGCCATCGCTGAACTTAGATGGTTCAAAATTGCAGTCATTGGATGAGGACAGCTACCTGCAACTCCTAGCAAGGATAAATGATGACATTGTGGCCCCAACAATGCATTACGTTCACTGGACTATGTATGACTCCTCTCAGTGCCTGAGCCAGAGTGTGCAGAGTGTTTGCTCCATCAAGTGCACTGGGGTGGAGTATTCCTCTTGCAGAAGGAATAGTGGAAACTCCTATGTCCTGGTCAACCCTCTGCATCACAACATGGTTGGGAGGAGGTCCACTGTTCCAGCACAGATACAAATGGTTTTCCTTCACTGCTGCTGTACACAAGATGGGACAGAGAAAGTGGAGCCTTTCTTCGTTGTTTGTACATACTGTCCCCTCACAGAAGAAGACCAAATAAACGATCCTTTCCTTGCATTCCCTCTGCTTGAAACCCAGCTATACTACAACTCCTTTTCTTTGGGATTACTCACATTGAAACAGGCTGATATAGTCTGCCATTTTGCATCTTATGTATACAAACCAGAGAACATGTTTGATGAGAGTGGGAATGGACAGTCTTGTATTGTAGTACATTCTTTGGATAGATCATGAGCCCATGTGTTGTTGCAGGATTGATCTGTGCCATCAATGGGCCTACATACTAGCTTGGCTTTGTGACTCATATCACCCACTGGACTTGAGCTTGCCACATGGTGGGTTTGGTCAACATCCAGCTGACTTTATGACCCTAGATTTCCAGTAGTCCAATAATCACTTTATCATGTGGGCTTGTCTTGAGTGCATCCCATGCATTCACCACACTATTGCACCACTCCCTCAGACCAAGCTTTTCAGTGCATGGTTGCCCCTCACCAAGTGCCTATGGTGAGATTGTTGTTGGTAGCTGTCAGTTTCATGCTTGTAGCCATCCACCAGTAACTATAGATGCTTTGTAGTCTTAAGTGCTGTCATGACGACTTAGGCATCCTGTGCTTTCATATCGATATAATTTATCCATATGTGTTCAAGTCTCCCAGTGCATGCATGCTCATTTACTGGCACATGCCAATCACCAACCCACCACACAAAGGAATTCATGAGGTTCCTTGAACATAGCCCTGGGATCTCAGATAGTAGCTCAGTCAGGGACTTAGGGTTGTGTCCCCACTGTACATATACTAGTAATCCCAGTGGGTTTGATCCAAAGCTCCAATGGCCACAAATATCTTACAAAAGTGCATTTAGTATAGCCTAACTCTGTCCAACTATATCTACTGAGAGGTTGAACAATGCCAGCATGGCAATTTTGTTTGCCTCCTGTAACATCATGATTGCTCTGGCATGGAGGATGACTGGTTTGACATTGAATGATATTGATCCCCTACCAGGTTCCATCCTTCTTGTCACTGGTGACAAGCCACATTCACATATGTATGGTTATTTTCATGCATCCATGAACACAGACTGAATACAGTCCATTCAGCATTGCTTTTATTGAAGAGCAAGAATACAACTATCTGTGTAGTTGAAAAGGTTGTTAATCCTGAAATCAGTGTCCACAATTTCTCAGGCATAAGCAATTTCTCCAATTGCATACACAACAAAAGGATAAACACCTGAATAGGTGCCACATTGCATAGTGCACTGCACAGACATGAGGGGATTGTTCATTGTCTATTTCCCCAGTGGCGAGATGTACTGGGAATTTCACAGTCAAGTCCAGACACTGAACATACCAATGCACCACCTGCTACCCACAGTTGACATATTATGCACAGCCTGGCTAAATTTTCATACACCTTTTGAATACCCCCCCACTGTGGTAGATGGGATCTTCCCTGATCAAGGCTACTAGTTGCTAGTGCAAAGCTGAGATTTGAGATCATGTACTATGTATACCTTTAACACTCATCTAACCATTGAATATACATTTGTGTCAGCGATAAAAAGCTTTGGCCAGGCAATAAAACAGTATCTCTATTTTTTTGAATCACAACTGGCCCTAGTCTGAGTAGTGCACTCATTCAACCAAATGTAGGTGCTGACAGCAGTGCAGCCTGTGAAAATATTACTCACTTTCTATCACCACCACCATCCTGATCATGAGGCATGACTACTATGACGGGGGATATGCTCAGAGCTAGTTTTGGTTGTTCATGGTGGTCACATTCTATCTATCAATCTGTGCCATTCCTCTCTAAATTATTATTGCATCTCCTCCAGCTTTCAACCAAGCTTTCTACTGCTGTGTGCAGTGCACTTGCTGGCATCTGGAGAGCATGACGAACAGGTGGGTAACAGTATGTCGAGAACTTCCATCCACTAGCACCTCAGGTTTCAACCTGATCATGACACATTCTACAGTTTGAACAATGAGTAAGCGACCACAAGTAATGGCTTGTTCATCCACACAAAAGATCAGATGATCATCGTCTACTCATTGATTATCTCAAACAAGGATGAGATAGCTAGGTGACTTGATGGTTCATATATGTTCCCTGATGATATGTATGGTCCATGCTCACATCAACTCAATCCTTTATGCAGCCATCCTCCTCATTCAGCTGAATTCTCAACACTTGAACATTACATCTGCTGCAAGTAGCAGTCAGGTTACATAAAGGTTGGATGATCATTGATTATTGATCATGTTTGACTGATGTTTGAACAAAGGTTATCAACCACATGTAGGGATTTGGGCTGGGTCGACCTGATGGCCTGTAGTGCAACACATGGTTCACAGGTATATCTTCAGCTGACAGAAGATATTGGACCAAGGCCTTTCACAATCATTTAGGTCTTAAAGTTCTGCCTTAAAGTCCTGATCTCGAAGCTCAGCTTAGTGGCATGACAGTCTTTCACCACCCTCTTTCCTCCCCCTCCAACCCCCATGAATCCTCGGGCTTGTAAACATGTTCAGAAGGTGAGTGAGTTTGAAATACACCCAACCTTCCTCACCCCTGCTTGCTAAGCCTACTCAATGAATAGTGTAAACATTGTGTTCACCTCCCGCCATATCAAGATTTCTCAAGAATAGGGATCCACTTCATTGCCATTTGATCCAGCAAGATGGGGTTCCATTCTTGTTGTTGCAGGAGATGAACATGATATGCATGAGTACTGTTTTCTTTGATACACCATTGCTTCATACCAATCTCTTTAGCTTTTGTTTTTTTGAAGACAGAAAACAAAGATTCCAGGTTCTGTGCTGTCAAGATGCTCCACACTGAGACATTGGAGCTGCACCAGAAGGTAACATCTTTCTTTTCTTTTCACATAATTTGTCTGAGTAATTGACAACTCACCACAGGAGCCCTTCAGCATTCTCAGAGGGTCTGGAAAGGATGCATGGTCATTTATTTTTTATTTCCCTGATGGTAAAGCATACTGGGCCTTTTTGAAACAAGCAGGTGACAAAACATTAGTTATTTACTAATAAAACAGTCAGGTAACCAACATTAATGATATTAATCATTAATTATTAGTTATGGTTACTATGGACATAATCATGATTAGTCAATTGTGTCCACATCTGATGGTAACAATCAAATAATAAGTCTGGACTACATGCTGCACATTTAGTCAGCAGTCCAGACCAGATGCTGCACATGACTGAGCAGCTGACTGATACTGACTGTGCATGATGTCATTGACTGTGCATTGCTGTACATGACATCATATAGAACATTCATCTAGAATCATAAACAACAAAGTAGAGTTCAAACTCCACTTTAATTAGATCTATAAATACAGACATTCCTGTACCTAGATAGACAGCACAATAAGCATACCTGCTTTGGATAGCACCTCTTCAGAGATAACAGCTCATCTCTGAAACATCCCTCTCAGCTTAACTTGCTCAATCCAGTACTACACCCTAGTACTGCTACTCTCTATCAAGTCTCTCTGCTAGAGTGAGTCTCACACTCAACAATCCCTATTGTTGATCTGTGCACCACAAAGAAAGCTATCTACAAATAGCCTCATATACAACATAGCCTTTCTTTAGCAGGCACAGTCAACACATCCACGCAAGTCTCTCTGTTTCAAACAAATGAGTTTCACAAAGCCTGGGTTGACTTCAACATCCCTGTTGAACTCCCTCCAGTCATGGAGGCCACTGGTGACAACTATGTTATGACTGAAACCACCACACCATCCTGATCCCACTTTCTCCAAATGCCAACCTGATTAGAAAATCCTGCATCCTTGGAATACATTTTCCCCAACTTCTCTGAGGCATGATTCAAAGGCATTCTTAGTGGGTGAGTAAAGGCCTATACTCATACCCCTACATATCATGCAAAGTAATTTGCAGTGTACATGTTGTGTTCACCTCCCACAATGTCATGATTTGTCAAGCATGGGGATGCACTTCAGTGCCAGTTGGCGATGCAAAACCTGGCTTTATGTTGGTGATCGCCAGCAATGTGCCTGGCATGTGTGAGTCATGTCTCTCTTTCTTGGTATCTTAATATTCAATGTGTTCCTTTATCAGCCTTTGTTTTCTTGAAGACCAAGGACAAGGATCCAGAGTTCTGTGTTATTGAAATGCTTCAGGTTGAGTCTCCTGAGATGCACTGCAAGGTGATTGGTCTCATACAACGTTTGAAGGATACTGACATGCTACTGTATTGCCACAGGATCCATTCATCATCCTGAAAGGGAAGGATGACTTATCATTCATTGTTCGCTACTTGGACAGCAAAGCATATTGGGCCTTCTTGAAACAAGTAAAAGCTTCTCAAGCATCCAAGAACCCCTCTAAGTTCAATGTAGACAACATCCACAATGAGTGGGTTGACTTCATCATCCCATTGCAATTTCCAGTTGTTATGAATTCTGGAGATTTTTTGAATGTGGCCAGTGAACTCATCACACAACCATTATTGCAGACCTGGGTCTCTGCAAAGGAATTCATTCATGATTGGACTCTCCCTTATGACTCCATCCCACTGCACCTTACTCCTGCTGGTAACCATGCTCCAATACCAATTCCTAGTCAACTCAACCTGAAACATTCTTGCCTTCCTGAGAAAAGGAGTGGTGGTATCAAGATGGGTGAGGGCATCTAATCAGAAGGCTGGATGGATGGTCAAAAACAGATATTGTACATAATGATCATGCTCATGGTTAGTTGTTACAGCTGTGCTTGCCTTTGCCTTACTACATGGTTGGTATACTACCCTCTGCATATTGTATGTATATGTAAAATACATACCATTTGGTTGCAATTGATATATTCAACAGCCATAACCTGGTGACCAGCCATGTGAGGTAAGCTGAGGCAAGGCAAAAAAATAATTGATGATTTACTTCACCTGGCTTACCTTGAAGTGCAGACAAGTTCAATGACCCAGTGCTTGTCAAACTTGCATGGTTGCTGGATCCAATCAGGGCAACCCCTAATCAATACCTTGCATGCCCATCTATCCCTTTTTTTTGGCTAGCTTTTTCACAATCCTCCATCTAGCAAGAAACATCAAAAGCTTGTCATTCATCCAGTTTTGTACAGCAGGTCTGACAGATGAAGTGTTGGGGGCACTATGGGGTCTTGACAAACTAGAGGAGATCTATGTGAGCAGTATGCTCAATGCAGTGTACCAGATGTGTGTTGTGACATGCCCCACCCTACCTAAAGCAACTCTTGATCTGTGCAGCCAAGGATGTGTGTACCATGTCTGTACCCACATTCCTGCCAACACACATGCTGACTGATATCACCCTGTTGGGTGCATTCACAGCCAAACACATATGCTACATCCAGAGCACCAGCTTGGCCTCACCCAAGTGCCTCACCACAATCCATCTATCATCACCTCTGACCCATCATGAGTTACATACCACATTGTGGGAGGTTGGATATCCCTTGTCCACCTGGAGATTCAATGTGAACTTGCTGCATGGGATGCAGATGAGGCAGGCACACTTGATGCACTCATCTGGTCTGTCTTGAGACCCTGCTGATCATCCCCAACCTGGCAACTGAGGTGATGTTCCAATGATGGGCAGATGCCTTCCAGTTGGGCTGCTTGTGCACAGCACTCCCTGTGGTGAGATTGATCCTCTATGACAGATGGGACATCAGCTTTGGCTTGAGTGCCTGTCTCAAGGTGGCAGAGGTGAAAACCCAGCCAGGTTAGGAGATCAAGACCATTAGGTCTCTTCAGTGCAGCACAGGGATGGGGTAAATGTATCTGACTTGTTTTGTGATGTGCTCCACATTGAGAGAACTCTCAATCCATTTTCATTGTATGACCCAACACACAGTACATGCTGTGCCTGTACCCACCTCATTGCTGAAACACATGCTGACTGAAGTTACCCTATTGGGTGCACTCCTTGGCCTGCACTTTATTTTGCACATGTGGTTGCAACACTCTTGCTCCTTCCAAAACATTTGGCTGGGAAAAAACCAGGCTACCCCTCCTGGCAATGCACTGAGGATGCACCAAATCAGACCCACCTTTGGCCGACTCAGTATTATGATGATGGAAGACAACCCTTATATTTGTCCATGCATGTATGTGGCCACAGTGGATGATTCAGATAGCTGTAATTCTCAATGAAGGTGCCTATGTTGTAGCTCAATTATCCTCATTACAAACTGGAGGAGTTCAGTATATAGTCCCCCTTCTGATGACATTGTTTCCCAAGCTGAGCATTGGACATTTAATACTAGATGAAACATGCCTGTGGTTTTTATCATAAATGTCTAATATCGCACCCATTGTGGAAGGTGGCATGAGCTTGCTGCATGATTGACTTTCCCGATTGCTTTATCGTATGGTCTGTATGAGGCTGGTGTCAGGAATTAATTGTTTCAAACCATACCACTTTGTGTTAATAGTGTTTTATGGTGCCTTTTTTGTTTTTTGCTTTCTGTCATCTTATGTACCTACAAACTACAAGTGTGACCTACCCTTTGGATGTGAATGTGCTTGCAAGCAATTACAAATAGTGAGGGATTGCACTCCATCTTTCTCACAATATGTGAGAGCCAAGCCATGGAATTTCCAGAAGTGGTGAAAAAGTCATGTGCAAAATGCTCTGTAATTTTACAGTATTAGCCTAGGGTGTATGCACATTGTACAACACATGATCACAATGCCAATTAACTTCACACTCGGGTAGCCTAATGTTAGTAGTTGGCCAGTCACCCAGGCCATGACTGCAGAACTTGTCATTGGGGCTTTCACCTGTTATGTCCAGCCTATCTCATGCAAGCTTGGCAGCAATTGGTATTTTAAATGTACCACTAAGACAAAGGAACTGGGACTAAAATTTAAAGGTGAGTGCACCATGGTGTCACTGACTGTGATATTGCCATCTGCAGGCATGTCTATTCGAGTATGGGAAACCATCTTCAGGATAAATCTCACTAAGACTTCCCTTTGGAAGGCATGGCATGTTAGAGAAATGCACCCATGTGCTATCCTGTTGACCCAGAGTGCACATTCATGGCCTCATGATCCAATCTTTGAGGGGGCCTCAAGACATATTAAGTGATTTCCTTTGTTCAGCCTAAAGATGTTAATTACACAAAGGTTTCTATGATCCTCTTTGTTTTGCTCCCATTTTCTCCACCTTTGAGCTCAACATGAATTGTGGCTCAGATCCCCATCATTGGACCCTTACTTGGAAGCTCCTTTTGCACTATACCCATCAATCAAGCCCCCCCTCTGCAGACACTGATCACAGCAAACCTGGTCAAACTGCTGGACCTCTTGCAGATATTAAGCTTGACACTGTCCCAGTAAGCATGCTTCCACCACAATGATATAAGAGTCTGATGGCTTGCTGATGATTGAACCTGTTGGTCCCCAGGTGAACATAGATGGTGCACTGCACAAAGCTGTGGAGCATGCTCCCAAAAGGGAATGTTCAAATGAAGCCACAAAAGAGGTATACTCATTTCATATAGCTTTATATACATTCTTACTATTTCCTTGGTTGCATGCAGATCATCAAGGTGTTAAAGACTCATCTTACCTGTGGAATCTGCTTGAGCACTCTTAATTACCCTTTTACATATGGAGTATCCACATATGTGTTATAGCATCTCTGGGTCTAATCATTTATCCAGGTTGCCAAACTGTGGTCACATATATTGTGGTGGCTGCATCTTGGACTTGTTGACAAATGCTGTCTGCAACTATATCTAGCAAACAGGTGCAACTTGTCCAACACCTGAAGAATCCATGCTTTTCCACATTCAATGTTATCTATGGCATATATCAGCTGTGGGGTTTCCAGGTCCACAGTATGTGTGCCCAGTTTGCCATGCTACAGTTACAGGTAGTCCAGTTGCAGCACACATGATCACCAAGCCAATCAGTGAACTGGCCAAAAAATTTGGCAATATCACCTTGGTGGATGGGGTGGAAAGTGAAGTGTTTGACTTTCTGTTTACCATATTCTTTGCAAAGTAGCCCTTTGAACAACCACACTATCACATACTCTGCTGGCACATGAACCACTTGCTGTACAATTGTTGAAATTTCATACACTCCATTTGTTTTAGAAGCAACTGTGGCTTGGTTAATGATTCACTAACTTGTTGACTATCCACTCAGTCTGGTCCACCTATATGATGTTTGGATGTTGTGCTACTTTTTCACCAAGTCCACACCGAGTCAAGCTGCATGCTTGTTGATGTAGGGTGCATGATCATCCCCTTTACATTATATATCCAATCTTTCATCAGTTCTGGAGCTTTGATTGGCTGCTCATGCAAGCAAAAGGGTCCCAGGTCCCTCTGTTTGTTCTATTTAAAGGCTTCTTTGATTTCCTGTCTAACCATCACTGTTGCCACTCCACCACTACTTCAATGTCTGCTCAAAGATTACCAGCCTCAAATGCTCTGCCATGTTGACAATCTTGCAATTCCACTCAGCTCACAGCCCTTGCAAGAGTGGCCAACCATTCCCAACATGAAGTTAGCCACCTGTCCCTAGGCTCTTGGATGTTGGAAAATCACCCCATGCCTCATGCCACCATAGGCATCCAGACTTTGCCCACCATTGCAGCTGTTGCTGGGGAAGGGACTCTGAACAGCCTTCACCCTCTTCTTTATTCTGAAGTCAGGTACCTTCAATGCTGCAAGGTAGGAAAATATTACACTTGTATCTGTATCCTCATAGCCAGATAAGGAAGTTCTTGATGCCAAAGTTCAGCTTTCTCAGATGATGAAAGAAAATACACAATTGGAAGTGGAATTGAGTGATTTACAGAAGCAACGCAAAGTGATATGTTAAATCCTATGAGATGAATGATATAAATTAACTATTGTGTAGGCTGCTGCCGCATGTGACCATGCCTTCTGCTGTCTGAAGTGTAATTGTGTTGCTCAGGAACCAATAATGTAAGCCCTAGTTTGTCCTTTTGTCTTATTCAAGTCACAATTCCACCAGACTGCAGGAGTGTTCACATCTGTTCTGCAAATGGTGCTTGAGGAATTGGTTTGATCAACAAACACATGAATCCCTCCAGAAGGATGGCAGTGGCAGCCTCAATAGTGGTTTCAAAGAACCACCCTATGATGTATCAGAAATTGCAAAACTTTGTGACCTGAACCATTTTTTTTTTGCTCTGTTAAATTGCCCTGCATGTGGAACCATTGCATGGCACAGACCTAGGCCAATTAGTTTTATTACTTGTCTTGCTGATGCACTCTCAGGTGGTGATGTTCTTGGTATTCCAAACAGCCTTGCAGAGAAAATTAGTGTTGAGGCTGAGCAAGACATCTGGTGAATTTTGTTTGTAGATTAATAAATTGTATGCATATGGTGGTGTACTTAAGATTGATGATCATGGTGCACAACGATTGGTGGCCATATGATCATGTACAGCCACTTTGGATCATACAATGAATAATCTGCTATAACTGCCCAGTTTCTGTGGATCCTCAAGGTGCAACTTTAGACAGGCTGCTGACATATAAGGAAGCTGTTACTATCGTGGGTTCTTCAGGAAGAATGCCAGAAGGACAAACATACTTGAAATGCAAGGCCACATTCCCATGCAATTCCATCTCAGCAGGGATTTGAAAGACAACAGATTTATGGGGTGAATGACCAAAGGTGCACTAGGTAATAGAGCTGGCTTCTGCTGATTTCTGTTGGTAAAGATGCTGATTTCAACTGAGATAGGTATGGTTTGCAGTGGATCATGCCTGCTTGGTGGCACACACACTGAAAGGGCTTCCAGTCATCCTTTTGGCCATGTCTGCAGTGGGTACACCAGCTGAGAGGGCACAAAGGTACATTGAAGACTCAAAGCCAATCTTCTCTTTTTCTGCCAGCACCACTGGAATGTGACATCCCGATCAACACAGGTTTTTGCTTAATTCCCCCTCTCTGTCTCCCCATTGGTTTCTTAGGCAGAGTCCTCATACTTGATAACACCAACTCTCTCCAATACCTTTCTTCCATCCTCCTCTGCACCTCTCATGCCAAAAAAGATGCAACTCTTGTCACCTAGACAATAATCACCTCATGGTTCCACATCAACTTGACTATCGTCTCACCCACAACTTAGAAACCTGCAAAGGCAAGCATAATGTGGGTATGCTACACAACATGTTTGAGATCCCTTGAGGTGTGTGCACCATTGCCAAGTTCTATTTGCTGTTATTCCTGTCACTGGCATGTTGTACATACTCATCTCAATCTGGACCTCCTGCCTCTGAGGTGATGTGTCATCTACCAAAGGGGTTTTGATGCCAGAAGCACTGTAAGAAAGAAAGCTGTGCCATCCTGAATCAGCACATCAAGGAGTGAAAAGCCTGGCAATACTACGATTCCACAAGCCATTTTCTTGTTGGAAGAGTGGGGGATTGGCATGCACTCAATGTCAGTGTTATTTTCGGTAGGTCAGATGCTGGTGTGGTAAACAGGAGGTCTAACACACTGATCTAGATGGGAGTACATCCCAGGGGCAAAGTGGGGTAGGTTCAGCTGTTCTTTATCTATACCCTTGCTATGCAGCCAACTGGTCTATGCAGTTGAAAACGAGGTGATGGTATTACATCTTACCATGGAAAGCTGGCCATGGTTATCAGGGCTCATCATGAGAGCATGTTTCTAACTTGCATGTGGGTCTGGAGAATGCTCAGTATGGATTGGACACATCCAAATTTCTACCGAAAGATACCTTTGGGCACAAGCGATTCTGTAATTTACTATTGTGTTGGGATATGTCTTGCCAATGGTGTATGCTGACTATCCAATCTGTAGGTGTCTGCATTTCTATATTGTTACAATTGAACCTTTTGGCGTTGATGAAAAATGGGGACCAAGAGAGTTGATTATCAATGGCAATGGTAAAGTCAGAGCCAATGACAATGATGGCAGTGAAAATGAAGGGGATGGATTCCAACATGATGAACAGTTAGACAAGGAGGAAGAGAAGCAGTTCAAGGAGGACCATGGTGATGCTATTTGCTGTAAATGCAAGTTATGATGCAGTATCATTGGTGTATGTGGTTTTACAACTGTCATGCACATAATTAATACAGTCATTTAAGGAATAATCCAATGAGCACCTTGCTCAAGGCAAGATTTGAAGGTCCCCGGAACAGTCCACATGCCACCTCCCACCCAAATGCAAGTTTCCAAATGGCCCAGAGCCACAGACCATCAATGAGACAGATCCTTGAGAAAAAGACAATAACAACAATGATGATGACCTGATTTGTATGCTCACCAACTTTTCTGTCTACCACCACCACTCCAAACAGCTTGTCCTCGTTGCATCCTTCCTTGGTCCTTGCACAACCTGGGACTTGCTTTCTCTGTGTAAGGTTGTTAATACCTGTTAGTACTTAGATCGCGCAATAACGTGAATCGGTATTCAATTCACTGCGATACGGAAAGTACAAAAGTATTATGCAGGCTGTCTTAGCGACAGCCTGCCTTATATGTATTCTACGGGCGCATGTGATTCACATATCACATGCGCCATGGTATTGCCAATCGCGCTGTCCGTCCTCCGACGGCTGTCGCGACGTGCGGTGCAAAGCACCATTACACTATCTGGGCCTTAAGCCCCTATGGTACTAGTCTAAGGGCCGTTAGCCTGTCATCCTGATATATGGGCATTAGGCCCTTACACCCTCCCCCTTTATGAGCCGATAATAGGCTCAGATCAGAATAGTCACAATAAATTCAATAAAAGATGGTATATACGTGTGATGAAATCGATTAAAGTACATGTAGTGATGAAATGAAATATAGTCCACGAAGACACGACCGAATATTCGCGAGGGGAGTTCCGTCCCTCTCGCCGCGAGACATGATGGGGTTATGCCCACCCAGAACGGCGCATACGCTTTACATACGGGACGGGTCCTCGTCCATACTAACCTCGCCCTCCTCGACGGTCTCGGATTGCGCGACTACCGGCAAGTCGTAGTGAGCGGCCGCTCTTGAGAACGCGGACCGCCCATCGTACTCGATGCTAATGGCACCATGAAGTTGAGCCGGAGGGACCTCCTCCATTGTGACCCCAAGGTCAACCGCTTGTTGCTCGTACCACTCAAGTGATCGAGAGGACGCCTCGTCGTCCATGGGCAATGCTAGATCACCCTGGA
>JBBPMV010000237.1:0-22266 GCA_038090495.1 Heimioporus retisporus | reverse complement strand
CAAACGCCAACAAAACTCTCAAAAGAATGGGACACGCGGCGCAAGCCAAACGCCACATCAGGGACCACCCGATCCACGCAGAATACAAAGAGGCAAGGGCGAACTTCGCGCGCGAACTGGAAAAAACGAAGGCGGACCACTGGAACGAATATTTGGAGGAAGTGGGACAACACAACATCTGGAACGCGCACAAGTACCTAACAGATGAGCCCTCTGACCACTTCGTTTCCCACATCCCTACCCTCCAACACAAAAACACTGACCAACTTAACCCCACACAGACCAACCAAGAAAAAAGCGAGATTCTATACGAATCCTTCTTCAAACCACCCTCGAACCCAGAACCCATGACTACAGCATACCCGGACCCAATCGCCAACTTCCACAATATCACCGACGAACAAATCCTCCGTACAATCGGAAAATTGGCGCCTTACAAGGCCCCAGGACCAAATGGAGTATGTAACGCAGTCTTCACAAATAACGCTAACGCGCTTGTCCCCCACATGGGCCCTATCTTTAGAGCCACATTCGACTTAAACTGGTACCCAGAACAATGGAAAGCGTCATCAACAGTAGTCCTGAAGAAACCAAACCGACCGGACTACTCACTTCCCAAGGCTTACCGGCCGATAGCGCTCTTAGACACAATGGCAAAACTTCTATCCTCATGCGTAGCTGACGACATCTCCTTCCTAGCAGAGCAATACAACCTCCTCCCGTCCACCCACTTCGGAGGCCGCCCAGGCCGCTCAACTATCGACTCGCTCCAACTACTTACCAAATTCACACACGACGCGTGGGCCCACCCCACAGAAAAGTACGTCTCCATGCTATTTTTGGATGTAAAAGCGGCCTTCCCCAGTGTACAAATTGACCGTCTTCTCCACAATATGAGAATCAGAGGCATCCCAGAGGAGTACGTCAAATGGTATAACAACCGACTCTCAGGAAGATCCACAACCTTAACATTCGACGATTTTACATCGAGCGCTTTCCAAATCCATGTCGGCCTCGATCAAGGCTGCCCCATGTCACCGATAGCTTTCCTCTTCTACAATGCTGCACTGATAGACTTAACAGGCAACAAAAAAGATCAAATAGCGCTAGGATTCATAGATGACACAGCGTTCATAGCAAGAGGTACCTCTTTTGAACAAGCTAACGAAAAACTCACAGATATCATGGAACGTCAAGGAGGGGCGCTGGAATGGAGCCGTACGCATCAAGCGGAGTTCGAACTAGACAAAACAGCGCTCATTGGCGCAACTCGCACCCGTATACAGGACCCGACCAGCAAGACAACCATACCAACACCCCGCCCAGACATCAAAATACAGGATTCCATCATCAAACCGACACAAAGCTACAAGTTCCTGGGAGTCATCATCGATCAGGAGCTCCGCTTTACAGCCCACGCAGCATACGCTACCGGAAAGGGCACAAGGTACGTCCTAGCATGTAAACGATTCTCACGGCCATCCCAAGGGATTCGCTCGCTACTGATGAAAAAGCTTTACGAGGCGGTTGCAGTACCCAAAATGCTATACGCAGCCGAGATCTGGGCCACCAACCTCCTGGAACCAGGCACGGCAGCGCGGCAAAAAGGATGGGGAGCGCGTGGTTTTGGTAAAAAGATCGAGTCAATCCAACGCATTGCAGCCCTAACCATTACAGGTGGAATGAGAACCACGGCGACTGACGTTCTCTTTGCTCACGCAGATCTACTACCAATCCCGATCCTCTTACGCCAACATTGCCAAAGAGCAGCATTAAGGCTGGCTACAATCCCCAAAACCCACCCGCTCCACCACCACGTCCTCCTCTCCCTAAGACAACGCAAGAAGCATAAGTCCCCTCTTCACCGCCTATTCAACTCATTCCCTCTAGACCCCCGCCAATTCGAAACCATCCTACCTACAAGACACAGCCCAAAATGGAAACCACCAATCACTTTGGACATAAAGGATAGCAAAGAAGAAGCGATCGAACAGGATGTGAAAGCGGAAAACGAGGAAGACACAGTCCTATACTCGGACGGCTCGGGGACAAACGGCAAAATAGGGGGGGCGGCAGTGCTGAGACGAGGAGGCCAACAAGTATCAAAATTACGTTTCGATCTGGGTACCAACAGAGACCACACGGTTTACGAGGGCGAAATCGTAGGCATGATTCTAGCGATGGAACTGCTTATAAACGCACCCCGGACAAGAACAGTATCACTCGCTCTCGACAACAAAGCCGCCATAAAAGCCGCTAAGTCATTTCAGTCTAAACCCTCCCACTACCTGATGGACATTTTTCACACAAGGCTACGAAAAGCGCTCGAAAAACACAAACTGAGTCACCTGACCATAAGATGGTCACCAGGACATTTGGGAATTCCAGGCAACGAAGAAGCGGACGAGGAGGCAAAAAAGGCAGCAGCAGGTAACTCCTCTAACCCACGAAAACTCCCCCCCCAGTTACGCACACGCTCGAAACAAGTGAAAACGCTACCGAGAAGCAAATCGGCAGCAAAACAACACCTCACAGCTAAGTACAAAGAATTAACAAAGATGATTTTTCTAGAATCCCCCCGCGCAGAACAAACCCACCAGATAGACCCCTCCCTCCCGTCCCGTAAATTCCTTCAACTAACCGCCAATCTCCCCAGACAGCACGCATCGTTCCTCCTACAAATGAGAACAGGACACGTTCCGCTCAATTTCCACCTACACAGAATTCGCCGCTCCCCCAACCCAAACTGCCCGAAGTGCAACGCGCCAAGAGAAACGATCCAACACTTCCTCTTTTTCTGCCCAGCCTACACGGTACAACGAGAAAGGCTGTCGCGAAAACTCAGAAACCGCAGCAAAAGTCTGACAGACTTGCTAGGAAATGAGAAGTGCATAAAGGCGACTCTAGCATTTGCAAATTCGACGGGGAGATTCAGCGAAACCTTCGGTAACCTACGCCCACCTCCGAGCAAGAACTAACGAACTCGTTAAACAGCGCTTACAAAAAACAATGTCCAAAATCATTGAACATGTCCACCAAAGACGCCCTCCAGGCGCAAACCACTCGACCTCAGTCGCAGTGACGTCCCTCAAGATTTGGCATACCAGCCATCCCAGGACCCCAAGGTCCAGGCAAGACCCCCGGGCAAACGGCAACCCCGTTCCTCTTTACTCTTTACTCTCCCCTCCTCTTTCCTCTGTTTCCCTTCCAACATACTATACACATAACCGCTAGACCCAGGTCAAAACGCGACAAACTTGTTGACTCCAAAAGCCTGTAGCCCGAGGGCAACCCCAACCCGATATGATACGTACATACATCTCCGCCTCTACGATACGACCCCACGCATGTAATGTCCGACAACAGGCCGTGCCTGACTGGAAAAAAAACAAGGATTTAAAAAAAAAAAAAAAAAAAAAAAGGTCACCTGGAATGGTGTCCTGAAGGACGAACAAAACCTGGCGGATAACCGGATCTGGTGGGCATCCCTACGTCCCGGGGGTAACCGGGTCCGAACCAACGGGCATGACCGGGACCTTGGCCCGGCGGTGTGTACAATTGCACTTCCCCTGGGTGACTAGATATGTACCTATGATTTCGATGAAATCCGTACGCTCCCAACAGCCCGCGCTCTGTATGGGCAGCAGGGATTGACTCTCTCGGACCCGTGATGTCAGTCACCTTCGATGTGCGTTCTTCGTGCGTGCCCTGCGCTATCCGCGGTGTCATGTAGATCGGTCGAATTGTTTTGTTGTGTTACGTCCGTCGAAGTAGAGTTGTTTCACGGTGGTGTGGGAGTTTCACACTTCAATCAGTTCAACCATCCGAGTCGATTGAGGTATGCATCCATTGCCCCCCTAGTTCCTTCCTCATGTTTTCACAAGCACTCCTAGCGACAATGCCTAGGTATGATATAATGGTTGTTGACAATCGTTCATCCATCGACTTGAGCGACATTATCTAGTCCTAGCAACCCTCTCGTGACCATCAGGATGTTTTTCAATCGACCAAGAAGTGAAAGTGGCTGGTTCAAACTCTTAGGACAGACCCTTCATGGCATTCTGGATGCAAGGAATCGCACCGAGGACAACTGTACCACGTTTTGCACTGCCATGATTATGCTGCGTAACTTGGTCACACATCGACCAAGCAGTCAACAGAACTGGTTCGAATTCCTCAGACAGACCGTCTGCGACGTTCTGATTGCCATAGGCGATACTGCGTCCCGCATGTATCACATAATCTGGCCTCTCATACAAAGGGCTTGGGATCGGACCAGTAGATTTGGTGAGTTTCAAAAGTCGTTTTCCTTGTGAGACGCACAAAACCTTTCTTTTCTTCGCTTAGTTGCTGCGAACCCCAAATTCAAGTGGTGCCTTGTGGCTCTTGTATTCGCCATCTTGGTTGTGCTACTTACGCCTGTATTGGCGAAGGCTGTTGCCAGCCTTATGGGTTTCACTCCTTCCGGTGTACAGGCCGGTACGTCGCACACTGCTTGTTATTCTGGCACTCGATGTGACTGTATCACCTCTAGGATCTTTTGCTGCATCCTTTCAATCAGCGTTCCTTAGGGGCCGCGTGCCCCCTGGGAGTTTCTTTTCATGGATGCAGGCGTTTGGCGCGACAGCTCTGTAGTCGGTACCGAGGGTGACCCGTGCCAGGTCGTATATCATGAAAGTTCTATGTAAACAATCACTGGGGTTTTTGGATGTTGGCTAGCTGTACTGCATAGGTTCAACCTCTCTGAAATTCTGATGGGTGCCACTGCCTTCGGAAGGCCTGCCCCTGTATTCTCTTCGGTTATCAACCATTCAAGCATCCGTGCAGCATCAAAGAAGGTTAGAATTTATTGCGGCGAACCAACGTAGGATGTTCGCGCGCACGGCTGTCGATCCGGAGATCCAGGTCTTCTGAGGACCAGGAAAGAAGTTTCTATCCCAGTTGCGTTGTGTTGCCGGTATCCCCTTCAGTGGGCGGATCCAGACACGAACCTGGCTGGGTTTTCTTTTAAATTACACCTTATATCCAGGAGAGCCTACAAAGAGAGCATGTCAAGGACGGTGGCGGTCTGTTTTCATCGACCCATCACCTCGTGATCAATGCCAGTGGTCATGCATCTTGACCCAGCAACGCGTAGATCAAGCAGCATCTGGCCTCACGTGCAAACTGCTTGGGCTCGGGCGAAGGAGTTCCGTAAGTCCCGAAAGTTGCTTGAATAGGATGCTCCAAACTTTTTTCCCCCTTAGTCGCTGCGCACCGCGTACTTATGTGGTGCCTTATCGCGCTGGTCCTTGCCGTGTTGATCGCATTTATATTGGCAAAGTGTATAGCCCCTATGCTTGGGTTCACCCGTCGTGGTGTCCGAGGGGGTACGTCCGCACGCCGACCATGTGAGCACTCAACGTGACTGCGTACCCTCTAGGTTCTGTTGCCGCATGTTGTCAGTCAACGCACTATGGTGGGCACGTGCCCAGGGGGAGTATGTTTTCGCGGATGCAGCGGTTTGGTGCGACTGCGTAGCGGGACTCGAGGAGGCCTTGTGCTGGACAGTACGGCGTGGAAATTATTCGTAAAAAATGCCCCACGTTTCTAGAGGTTGGGCAACTGTTCTGCACGGGTACAGCGCAACTTGAACGTACACGAGCATTTTTTTGTACTTCAAGCTGCCATAGCATCTCTGGCATCCCGCTCCTGGCGTGTGGCATCAAAAATGAAATCGCTTTCTAAATTCTCGAACCCCCTCAATGTCCCTCGCCTTAGTGCAAAGATGTGACTTATTCCGTTCGACCGAGTACTGCTAGTAGTCCTAAACGGCCCGGCTAAACAGCCCCGATTTGAACTTATCGTTTCGTTTTTTATTCCGCCCCTTGGGAACACAGTCGGTCAGTTGCTGGGGGTCCGGCGGCGAACGAGTACGCAGTTGGATAACAAGCGTTTCATATGGTCGTACACGTTCTGACAGAAAACGCATCTTTTTGGCAGGCGCAACTCGGGGACACACAACCGCGGAGCCTGAAAACATTTTTCTCGATCAGCGACAAGTTTTCACAGGAAAGTGATCCTGATTATTGGTTCGCCGGGAGATATCAAGATGCCCGTTGCTGCCTGCGTGTTCATCGCCCTATATTCAAGTGTGATGCTACGCCCCCACCTCCTATGCCATCACTCAGGTTGAATTCCTGGAGGCGCATCCTCAGCTTCTTGGTCATGATGTGCACGGTTCATAGACAGGCCACCAGTGCAAGTCCAGAATGTACTACTACGGTGTGGGTCAGAGCACCTGATCTCGTTCCGAACACGATCGTACAAGGCGACGCTCGAGTTAAAGTAAGCGCCGAATGCCCTGTTATCGATAGTGTTGTGTTGGGACTGCGATTCAAGGAAAGGTCTTTCGTGAAAGCTCTGTAGGCATCTAAATGTCGTCCACACCAGTTCCAACATGTTGACTCTCTTTGGAATAGGCGGTCTCGGGAAGACGCAAAACTATTAATCAGAGTGGTTGGTCGCCCGCTTTTGAGTACCTCACCCTGGTCACCGCCCGTCGATTCTGGGAGAGAGGCACGAGAGGAGCTCCTCGCTAACGAGGATTCATGGATCGTCCGGGAGGAGGAAAGGGTTGTCTTTGAAACAACACAGCCATTCTACATGGAGTCCAGAGAGCACGGTGTCCTTCGTGACACTGTCCATGACTTTGCTATCCTTGTTCCATCCACGAACTTTCCCCCAGTTCTCTGTTTCCCAGTGATGGCTCCGTCTAACCACAATGGCGAGGTTGGCTAACTCTTTGTTGAGATCGTAACAATCATTCTTCACGGGTTTTTCCGCAGATCATAGACGTCGATTGGATATACGAATACTTTGTTCAGGTGTCATTCTGCGACGGAACGCGGGAAGAAATATTTGCGGGATTCACGGCCTTCCAGCCGGTTCACGATCCAGATAACGCTGTGCAAATGCAAGGCGTGCCGGAGACCATGAAACTGAGGTCATTCCATGGGTCGGACAGACCAGTCGCAGACTATTCGATAGAGTTCATCGGCGAGTCTGGTTTGACATTCTATGCAGGTGCGGTTCGAACTTGTGGTCATGTTATTTTCGGTCATCGTTTGACTAGTTACCGTTAGGTGCAAAAGGTCATGTCGTGCATGCAATACTCTCGCGGACCGGGATTGCGCGCGCTTACTCTGGACCACTCAACGTTCACGTCACCGTAATGCCAGAATTGACAGCAAATTGGGCTGCAGTATATGGTGTGCAAGATGTGTCCTGGTTGAGACAACGTAACGCATCTATTCGGCGTGCGACGATGGCAGGGCCCAGAGAAAGATCTCGACACGGTCAAGTGACAGCGGCCGTCACGATCAACATGCCAAATTCCACTTTGGACGAGATTGAAGCCAAGGAGATTGTGACGACAAGCGCGCGCCTCGCGATGCCCATCGAATTGGACGATACACACATGAACAGCTTTGAAACATACTACCGGACACTCTCCAACTTGCTCTCAGTGGTCTTGAAAGCCCCTGCAGTGGAAGATGGGGGTATTGATCCAGATGACCCATTTCTTGATCCCGCCCCGGTTTTTCAAGCAGATCGACTACTCGAGAAAGACGAAGGGGGATGGGTGCGGGGGGCCCGACAGCGGACATCCTGGCTGACGTATTCGGGTCAAATTCCAATTGTCGTACATCCTTCCGCAACAGTGCAGCGTTGTCTCCCTCAGAGCACAATCATCCCCGATCAGATGATTTTATCCTCGCACGAGCCAGTCAGCGAGCCAGTCAAGCCGACCCATTACCTCGAGAAAGGCGCCCGTGGGCCTATTTTTGTGGATCTTTACGCTGTTCCCTCGCTTCTCGCGGAGGACCCGGCAAAGCGCGCTTTACGCACACCGATTTTGGAGCCAGCGATGTCTTCTCCAACCAAGGGAGAAGAGCTCGCTTATCGTTATCATGAGAGGCAACAAGGCACATTCGTTGGCGAGGCGTGGGATAACAAGATGGCCAGCAGTGGCCAGCAGAGAGTAGGGAGGTGTTGCTAGTGCGATCGATATCCAAGTAGGTCGAGCTTCTTTCCATCCCTTTTGGCTGTACATGTACATGGTTTCTCTCTAAATATATCTTTAGCATGGGAACGTTGTTTGTGCTTGTATTTTACATGGTGTACTGCTAAGTTCAAAGATCTACGACTTCGCGGCACCATCCACTAGTCTCGGGAGCCCATGATGAATCGCCGCTTTCCAGTAACTTGGAAGTCCGTAATGCCAGGATTAAACTTTTGACTTAGTCTGGCGACCAGACACGTGTATGAGGTTTGTGGCCGTGTGGTGACCGGGCTACCTTTGACCTTGGTCATACTAATGTGACCCTTGCGTACGAGCTTCAGAGCAATTTTCCAATCAGATCACTAGCGCTGCCGAGTTTCGCGGACCAGACGTCTACGCCATGATGCGCATACATGTGTTGGACATAGTCCCAACTAACCGTAGAGCCTCAAGATGTCAGCTCCCCGACATTGAGTCGTCACTGATAGAAAGGCCGATCACGGAAGTCTCCGTGTCGGACTCCGGATTGACACCATCCCCGCACTCGCCACTCTGATGCACTGCAAATGAACCGCAGTACTAGTGCCTTTGTGATTATCATAGACCATATTGCACCCTTGTTCAACAATTCGGCGCGATGCGAAGAGGCTTGGAGCCCCGGGAGGATTTTTAGTGAGTAATATTGGCCCTTTTTCTTTGTCTGGGCCGCATTCGTACCGGGATGAATCGTTCAGCTAATGTCATGCTTCCCTAGATAGTAGGGAATCGCGAGGCCTTCCGAACCGGGATAAAATGGTGCGGCGTTCGTGATTAATGCATGGCTACCATTTGTCATCCAAGTCATTGTTGAGAGACCGGGGATCGTGATGATCACCGCGGCGCGCTCACAACTCAGAACAAAAGACTTGGGAGCATGCGTGACATTGGGAAATTGGCGAACACAGCATGTGCCATCCATCAGATTTTTCCCTTAGAGGGTACGGCTGGGAACGGATCATCTCGAATCAAAAGGATCTATAAAACCGCGTCAAGTATTCTGCATGATTTCCAGCCATCTCTCCTTACCCCCCATCTTCGTGCTCATGGGCAGAAAATTCTTGTATCTTCTCAGCTTCCCAGCTCTACTGAGCACAGTCCCCGGACACGCTACTTCCACTCCCGAGTGTACCGCTCGGGCATGGGTCAGAGCTCCTGACCTCGTTCCGAATACCATCGTGCAGGGTGACGCTAGAGTGAAGATAAGCGGCGAATGCCCTTCTGTCGACGATGTTGCGTTGGGATTACGGTTCAAGGAACGGTCCTTTGTGAAAGCTTTGTAGGTTCCTTGTCGTCTACGCTACGTTTCGACAAGTCGATTCTTTTCAAACAGGCGGACTCGAGAGGACGCAAAATTACTGACTCCGATCCCTCTCGACTTTTCGACTGCACTTTCCTCACCCTGGCCACAGATTTTCGATGACCCTTTCAGAAAGGCGCGCGAGGAGCTCGTTGCTAACAAAGATCGATGGGTCGTCCGCGAGGAGGAGAGGCTCGTGTTTCAAACGGTGCAGCACTTTGACATGGGGCAGGTTTACTACAGTGGCGCCCGTGATGCTATCCATGACTTTGCTATTCTTGTGCCTGCTACAAATTTCCCTCCGGGTCTTCAAAGGCCGATGTCGGGAATATCTGCCGAACGAGAGGTTGGATCATTCCCGCTTAAACAGTGCGGATCCCTGATGAATTTCTATCGTAGATCGTAAAGGTTCAGTGGATATACGAATATTTTGCTCAAGTGTCCTTTTCCAACGGAACGAGAAAAGATGTGTCAGCAGGATTCACATCTTTCCACCCGGTCTACGATCCAGATAACGCTATGCAAAGTCAGGACTCAGAAACTGTTGTTGACCTCAAGGCGTCCTGCAGTATGGATAGACCCATTGCAAACTATTCGGTCCAAATCAGCGCAGGGTCTGACCTCACGTTCTTCACAGGTGCGAGTTGAGCTCACGCCGATGCTGTTTCCAGTTTTTTAATTGTTTGCATAACGCAGGAGCAAAACATCATGTCCTGCACGCAGTCATTTCGCGGACTGGGCTTGCACGTATATTCTCTGCACCACTGAACGTTCAGGTCTCTGTAGTGCCAAAATCTTCCCCAAAATGGGCCGTCGCGCATGATATTGATGTTTTGGGTCCCATCTATCGACTTGATCATCACCGCACACGCGTATTACATACAGTGCAAGAAGTCGTAACCGGGAAGAGAGTCAAAAGTACACCTTTCTTCCCCGGCTCGAGGTCCCATACTGTGGCTGTCACGATGCCGGACTCATCCTTGGAAGAGATCCAAGCAGAGGAGATCGTCACGACAAGTAGCGCAACATTCACAATTCCAGTCGAGTTGGATGGCACACATACAATTGCTGATTTTGAAGCATACTACGAGACACTCTCCAACTCCCTCTCGATCGGTTTGAGTACTCCTACGGCAGAAGGCGCTGATCCAGACGACCCGCTTGGCGGACCTCAGGTCTGGGACCGACCATTCGAAGACGATGAAGAGGATTGGGTTCCTTGGGAGAAAACGCCATCTCGATCCAGGATGGCTTATTGGGGAAGCGTTCCCATTGTGGTACATCCTGCCAGTGAGGCTACGGGGCAGCAGCGGTGCCCTCTTGCACGCACAACTACACTGGACCAGACAATCTTGTCGCAAGACTCTGCTTGTAAACAGGTCGCTGCAATCAGCCATTATCTCGAGCAGGGTGCCCGTGGGCCCATTTTTGTAGATCGTAATGCGCTCCCCTTGCTCCTCGCGGAGGATCCCACGAAGCGAGCTTTGCGTGCGCCAATTCTGGACCCAGTGGTGTTCTCTCCGCCGGAAGGAGAAGGACTTGTGTCTCGTTATTACGACTGGCAGCAAATTTATGTTGGGGACACCTGGTCTAACAAGGTGGCGAACAAGAAATATCGATCGGAGTATCCTCAGCACCAAATGGTTCACGGATCATGTGCCACCAATTGTATGTCATGATTGTTACAGTAATTCGTTCCGTTACACTTGTACATCATGTTTTGTCGTGGAAACTATGCCGTGACGAAAAAAAAAAGATAACGTCGAAGGGTCTTGTAGTCCGTTATAATGCATTTTTTTTTGGAAAATGATATGGCGAATACCTTACATGGGATCAGCATGCTATGTTTTATTTCAGTGATGGCAACGAGGCTATTGATAGGCACCACGGGTCGGACTGACTACGCGGCACGCAAAATCAATGATACTTACGACGGCCACCTGCCTCACATTCGCATCCAAGTTCAAGTTCATGGCCTAGGTAGACTTCATCAGTTCATGGTGCACCTCATAATGTGGACGACGCTGTGCCTTGCAACCCCTAAACCACGGACTATTTCTTGCCCAAGTTTCCATTGGAGGCTTGGTAGAACGAGATCTGGCATGTACCCATTGGCGCCATTACTGTCGTTGCGTTATGGGTGCCTGCCCTCAAAGCGTGCGCGTTCATCGCCGAAAAATATTCGATGCATCGTTCTGTGGCCGGAAAGGGACCACAGCAGATTCCTATCGTTTCATTCCGGACACAACAGGAGCCCATCTTACACGCAGTCGCTGCCAGTTTGGTGTTGGAAAGTTGGTTTCCTCTAAGAGCCAATCGGGCCACGGATCAATCCTTGGATCCCCGTGTCCGGCATGGCTTCGCGATCATTGCAAAAGCTACCATCTGTCGCTATGTACAACGTTCTGTGTTTGAGCTGGCGGAGCAAAGCCTAGGTGTTCCGAAGGGTACGTTTGAGAACAACTATATGGGGGGGGCGCCCACCTGCAACCCAAGTTTGAGCGCGCGAGAGAATAGCCTTGTGCAAACTTGAGGGAGAGAACGGTGGCGCGACCGATCTCTGGATCGTTGACGTTTTCCGCTCGATCTGGGGGCACCACAGAACTTGCGATGTAATTATCGGAGTGGAGAACCCTGAGTGTTTGATTTGTTGGTGAGTCTCGAAGGTGTGTACGGGTGGTGTGTATGAGGTCTACAGGATGATGCTGACACGACAAAACGTCGAAGAAATGGTCGGTATCCGTCCCA
Organism: Heimioporus retisporus; assembly: GCA_038090495.1. Lineage (NCBI taxonomy): Eukaryota > Fungi > Basidiomycota > Agaricomycetes > Boletales > Boletaceae > Heimioporus > Heimioporus retisporus. Next base: position 10,138 of record JBBPMV010000237.1, on the reverse strand, counting down.
TTACCATCAGAGACGATTAAGGGGTGTCATCTAAGAGCATAGCAACAGTCTAGGAACCAATCATTCAAGTTGAAGGAATTCAAAAGCAGAAGATTGTGGGAAATAAGCCGAGTAAGGGATCGTTGTTGTAGGACTCGTCAACAAGGATACATAGCACAGCCTGAAAGATGTCAAGATGAGTTATAGCATCACAGAGGTTGTGATTTGGGAATATGCCATTTTGCAGATACAGTCGACTCGACGGCAGAAGCGAGAGTGACTGGTGAGTTCCGGCAAAGTTCGAGTAAACTTGGGGAATAGTGATTCGTCGGTAGCATCGATGCCTTTCAGGTATGCCGTCGCCGGCGTGGCTTCTGGAATGGGATGTTGACTTGGTTGGTTCTGATTATCGGGATGCAGGAGCGATCTCGATGGGACAGGACTATCGCCCCCGGGTCCGGTCAAGCAAGATCTTGACAGGATATGAAGCCCATACTTAGGGAGAGCCAAGTCGATCCACGCGGAGATTGACGACCCCATACGCTGCCACGTGCTGCAGAATCTCGACGCAAGCCGCGTGACCACATTCACCGACGCCTTCGTGTGCTTTTAGAGCGAGGGTATGAACAGTCACTGAATATGTGACACATGGGGGTGTCAAGCTCGCCAAATGACTGAAACATGTCACGATGGCCAAACGGAGTCGCTGCCTCGGATAATCCCATGACGACCTAATATATTCATCCCGGCAACTGTGGCGTGAAACGCTCCTGGTCATTATCCCTGCAAATGGTATTATTGAGGTAGTTCTCTTCCTGGAGCAAGATGACAGTCAAGATGATAAATGACGCTTTCAGTGGCGGCTTCATCCTTGTTGAATGGGCCGGATCGACGACAAACCTGGCACCGGGCGACCCATCCCGAGTGGTACCGTCGATACAGGCTCGTGCAAAGTCGGCAATGGCGTTGATTTTGCTGGTACTACGGCCCTGCGCTCCTTTGGCCTTGCCGAGGTGTTAAACGGTTTCATCTCAGACTTCATCTCAGAGGGGGACCATTCCTTAGAGGCTGGCGATCAGTGCTAACTTGCCACGCATACTGCGCATACCGCGAGAGAAGCAGAAGTCTGTCGCAACTCGACAGAACGACAGGTTGAGCGCTCACCCGGTCTACGCGGTCGCTGCTACTTGTCTTGTTACCGTTCAAACCGTAATCGCCATACGCCGCCGTTACTAGCACGGTGGAGTAGGAGACGGCAGGGAGATGGAACTAGGCGCGCGCGTTGTGAAGGGCGAGGGTACGCGTAGGTGAGAATTCGATGACCCGAAAGTGGGTGTGGGAGGAGCCAGGGGGAAATGAGACGCGGCGGCACGAGAGGTAGCGAAGCAGATCGATACATTGGAGCTGGCTGGCTGCGGGTTCGATCGTCAGGTGTGCTGGGCCTACCAATCCCTCTTGTGCCTTTGTTTGGCCGCCCTTCTCCTGCCATCGTTCAATGCACCGGTGGAGATTTTACCAAAATACTTTCCGGCTTAGTCGGTCCGCTCGCCAAATGCCACAGTTTCCATCATGTGATACATTATTTCCTAATCTGTAAGGTGGGGGCACCGAGTCCAAGCTGCCAGCACATAAGTCAACCACTCAAATAGAGTTCTTAATCGGCTGTCTGTGAAGCTTGCGGCTGTTTCGATCAAACACAGGAGTATCCGGTAGTGTCTACTGAGACGTGACGCCACGAATCCGGGACTAACGAGCAAGCTGTCAAAGAAATCTCTTGCCAATGTGCCACAGGCTGGCGCTGTCAAATTTTCTGCGTAACACGACGTGAGTCTGCATGCACATGAGTCGCACCGTTCTAACGAGATAACAAGATGACCGTGCACGGAGTACAACCAAAAATTCACCCTTGTTGCCAGTGAGCTGGAAGGTTAGCATGGTAGCAATTTGCAAGGCTGCCCGATGGGTGTGAATATAGTTGCCGTTGGCTTGTCCTATTGGCATTGACGGATTCGTACCCGTCAAATCGCTTTCCGGTAATGGGAACTCACGCTATATTAGTGTTACTCCGAGACTCGTTCGGGGGCTGGTGAAAACTTTAACGTGCCTCACATCATCCGAACCACACGGATTCCTTGCCACCTCTGCTGGCATCGACCACATGTTATCTGTCCAGCTATCAAACGATAACCACATGAGGGCTCCATGTGGATTCTCCAAGCTGGCTGGCAACTCTGAGAAGGTGGCTTTGGATACTATGCCTTTACATATTGTGATTCAGTCCAGGGTTGTGGCCGTGGCATGACGATTGAAATGCGCTATACTAGCTGGAACCCGCAATTGAACGGACACGATTGTTGTCGGCTGCAGATATGAAGCGGACAAAATCCAACGTCGTATATCATTCGAACTGAAATTTATCGACGACAAGAAGCCACCGTGCAAGGTGTAGAATTGAACGTTCCAGCGCTCGCGCTTCGGGATAGAACCTTATACGACACGTTCCCACAGGTTTGGTGGGCACATCACGACACACGGATCAATGGGTGTTTTTCTGCGCCTTTATGTCCAACAGATCCATCGTCTTGTGACCATTTATTGATTACTGGTTGGTTGTGGAAAAGTCCCCCAACCTGACTTCAACCAATACACACCACGTTATTTTTTCGCCTCATGGAAACCATATGGCACGGTACATTCTCAATTTTTTCTGTGCAAAGACCATGAGGGACTGACTCCTTTTGGGTTCGAGGTACACATGATAGACTCAAAGGTGTATACCGGTCGAACCCCGATAAGCGATCCTTTGTCACACCAGCCAACCCTATGGTGGAACCTGGCAGATGAGCATGGCTGTGGATCTTTCTCACATACGTACGTGTCTGCATGAGATGATTTTCGTATAAAATGCAGTAGGGTTGCAGCCCTGTCACACTGGCTTTCGAGCATTCGTATTCCATCCCGCTTCTAAATCGGCACCAGAATGCTTATTTGCTCTGGCCTGGCCGCGGCTTTCGCTTCTCTTTCGCTCCTTGGGTTGACCTTGGCTGTTCCGCTTGCAGACAAGCTCGGGAACCTCAGTCCAGGTGCTCGTGACCTTCTGAAGAAGTCAACTCCTGCCGCCCCTCGGTTCGTCGCTTATGATGACGCGTGGGTCTATCCCCTTCCAACTGCATCACAACTTCAGGTGAGCATGTTATTATGTAAATAGTTGGCCTGACTCACTCACTGATGCTGCCTGACCGAAGGGTTACAATGTCTAGTAAGTGGATATCCGTGAGGATGGATTGTGACCATACCAATGATATTTTCAGTGCTTTGTCCTTCTGGCTGTTGTCTGGAGCGGCAGATATGGCCCTGGGATGGGAAATGTTGACAGCCAGCCAACGCGCCAGCTATTTGCAAGAGTACAACGCTGCGGGAATCTCATTGATCGTGTCTGCGTTTGGATCCACAGATCAGCCTACGACATCTGGGGCAAATGCAATTACTACTGCTAATAACCTGGCTTCTTGGGTACGAGAATATGGTCTTCAGGGAGTCGACGTCGACTACGAGGTACAGTTCATATGCATTCTGAATGGCATAACCAAGCAGAATGATGCGTTCTTGGGTCGGTAGGACTTTACCGCATTCGACAGTTCCACCGGCAGCGCTGAGTCGTGGCTTATCTCGTTCACCCGGCAACTCCGGTCAAACCTACCTCAGGGACAATATTCCATCAGTCATGCACGTAAGCTACTGGAATTCGAGTTTGTTTGAAGAATCTCACATTTTCCTCTCAGCCGTCGCTCCTTGGTTCTCCCCCAACATCTGGAGTGGTGGGGGATATTTGCAGATTGACAGGAGCGTAGGCTCTTCGATTGATTGGGTGTGTTCGAAACCTGTTCTGACAAGATATTGGACTGACCACTTTGCCTCAGTATAATATTCAAGTATGTCTTTTCACATTACTCTTATAAACAAATTGATGGAAGCTCTCATGACATATTTCCAGTTTTATAATCGTAAGTGGGGGGTACCTGACACTAGAATGTAGCAGCGTTGACTTTACCCTACAGAGGGATCGTCAGAATACACGACATGCTCTGGTCTACTTACTGCTTCTTCATCCGTTTGGCCGGAAACCGCACTTTTCCAGATCTCAGCGAACGGGGTCTCCCTTGACAAGCTCGTCATTGGTAAGCCGGCCACAAGTTCAGATGCCAGCAATGGGTACATGACCACCGCAACACTGGCTTCGTGTGTCTCACGAGCTCATGCGTCCGGATGGGGTAAGTTCAACATGCTGGATGATATGAGCAAGGCATAACACTGAGGACTTGTTGTACTTGCGCATACAGATGCTGGCGTAATGGTTTGGCAGGTACGTAGCGATTGATTCATACCACAAAGTTGCCCTCCATTGACACGTTCGTCAGTATCCTGATGCAACATCAGCCTGGATCAATGCGGTCCGTGGTGGCACATTCTAAGGAATCTGTCACAAGTACCTGCATTGAGTACTTCTGGGGAGCGAAAGGAAGCGTATATTCATGAAGTGGAATGATGTGTTGTACCACGTAAGGTTCTATCATGTTTTCAGGGAATGTACTAGTAAGAATATTGTTTGATTCCAAATGTTGTCACTGCAATTGGATGTACAATACCTGTCAAAAGACCGCCACTTGTTGCCACATGCTAAGAGATCGCTGGCACAAAATACTACAAAGTATATGAATAGAACGCACCAGGGCTCCTCTGCTGGCAGCTGATCAACAATATCACTGACGTAACATGTCGATCTCAGCACAATATTCCTGACATCAATGATTTGGGAGAGATCGAGAACTCTGTGCTTCCAAAACCAAAGTTGATGATGTGGATCACATCACATAGAACTATGTGTAATTGATGTTTTTGGGTCATTGCTGTGCGGCTTGCGGCCCTGATGGAAAGGTTGCAACGCTGCTGGTCATGGAAGCCTCCATACTGGACTCTGAATTAATCACGCCACCCGCCGCACTGCCACTGTATTGCAAATGCAGCCTCCAGTACTAGCGCCCTTATGATATCATGGACCACATTGCACTGTCGTTCAACAATTTGGGGCAATGCGAGGACCACTTGGAACCCCGGCAGAATTTTTGGTGGGTATTGTTAGCCTTTTTTTTTCTGGTTTGGGCCGCATTCGTACCGGGAAGAGTTGTTCAACTAACCAACTGCCCTTCTAGACCAGATTGTAGGGAATCGCAAGACCCTCCGAACTAGGATAAAATGGTGCGGCATTTGTGATTAATCCATTACTACCATTTGTCATCCAAATCATTGTTGAGAGACTGGTATGGAGATAATCATCGCAGCGCGCTCACAAATCAGGATAAGGATTCGGGACCATGTGTAATACTGGGAAATTGGTGCACACAGCATGGGCCATCCATCAGATGCTTCCCTTAGAAGATATGGCTGGGAATTGGTCATCTCGAATCGAGGGGATCTATAAAACTGTGTCAAGTATTCCGCATGGTTTCTAACCATCTCCCCTTACTCCCCCCATCATCGTGCTCATGGGCAAAAAAATCCTGTGTCTCCTCAGCTTCCTAGCCCTACTGAGCACAGTCCCTGGACACGTTACTTCCATTCCTGAGTGTACCGCCCAAGCATGGGCCAGAGCTCCTGACCTCATTCCGAATACCATTGTGCAGGGTGACGCTAGAGTGAAAATAAGCGGCGACTGTCCTTCTGTCGACACTGTTGCATTGGGACTGCGGTTCAAGGAACGGTCCTTTGTGAAAGCCTTGTACGTTCCCCTTCGTCTATGCCACCTTTTCGGCACGTTGATTCTTTTTAAACAGGCGGACTCGAGAGGACGCAAAATTATTGACTCCGATCCCTCTCGACTTTTCGATTGGATATGCCTCACATTGGCCACCCGATGAGCCTTCCAGAAAGGCGCGCGAGGAGCTCATTACAAACAAAGATCGATGGGTCGTCCGCGAGGAAGAGAGGCTTGTCTTTGAAACGACACAGCCCTTTGACATGGGGAAGGTGTGCCATGGTGGCACCCGTGATGCTGTCCATGACTTTGCTATCCTCGTGCCTGCCACAAATTTTCCTCCGGGTCTTCAAAGGCAGATGTCTGCAGGAGTCTTTGGTGAAGAAGAGGTTGGTTCATTCCTGTTTAAATGGCAGGGGTCCCTAACGAATCTTTATTGTAGATCTTAAAGGTTCAGTGGATATATGAATATTTTGCTGAAGTGTCCTTCTCCAACGGAACGAGAAAAGATGTGTCGGCAGGATTCACATCTTTCCACCCGGTCTATGATCCAGATAACACCATGCAAGGCAAGGACTCAGAAACTGTTGTTGACCTCGAGGCGTTCCATAATGTGGATAGACTCATCGCAAACTATTCGATTGAAATCAGTGCAGAGTCTGGCCTCACGTTCTTCACAGGTATGAATCGAGCTCTCACCATGGTTATTTCGATTTTTTAGTCATTTATACAACTTAGGAGCAAAACAAAATGCTCTGCATGCTGTCATTTCGCGGACTGGGCTTGCACGTACTTTCTCTGCGCCGCTGGACGTCCACATCACTGTAGGACCAGGTTTTTTCCCAAAATGGGCCGTCAAGTACGATATTGGTATTCTGGATCATATCTATCAATGGGAACACCGCAGTACACACGTATTACATACAATGCAAGAAGTCACATCCGGGGAAAGAGCCAAAAATCTGCCTTTCTTCCCCGGCGTGAGGCACTATGTTGTGACTGTTACGATGCCAGACTCGTCCTTGGAGGAGATCCATGCGGACAAGATTGTTACGACTACTAGTGCGACATTCACAATTCCGATCGAGTTGGATGAAATGCATACAATTGCCAACTTTGAAACATACTACGAGACTCTCATCAACACGCTCTCGATCGGATTGAATACTCCCATAGTAGAGGGCGCTGATCCAGACGACCCACTTGGTGGGTCTGAAGTCCAGGGCCGACGATTCGAAGATGATGAAGAGGCTTGGGTACCTTGGGAAAAAACGCTATCTCGAACTTGGATGCCCTATTGGGGAAGCATTCCCATTGTAATATATCCTGCGAGTGAGGCTGTGGCACAGCAGCGGTGCCTTCTTCCAAGCACAGACCAAACGATCTTGTCTCATGACTCTACCTGCGAACAGGTCGCTACAGTCAGTCATTATCTCGAGCAGGGTGCACGTGGGCCCATTTTTGTGGATCGTGGCGAGCCCCCCCCGCTCCTTGTGGAGGATCCTGCAAAGCGAGCTTTGCGTGCGCCGATTCTGGAACCAGTGGTGTCTTCTCCGCCTGAAGGAGAAGAGCTCATGTATCGTTATTACGACTGGCAACAAATTTATGTTGGGGAGACATGGTCCAAAAAGGTGGCGAACAGGAAACATTGATCGGGGTACCCTTGGCGCCAAATGATTCATGGTTCATGTGCCCCCAATTGTATGTCATGACTGTTACAGTAATCCGTTCCGTTATCCTTGTACATTATGCATTGTCTTGGGAACTGTGCCGTCACGAAAAAAAAAGATAGCGTCGGAAGGTCTTGTAGTCCGTTATAGTGCTTTTTTCCTTTGGAAAATGATGTAGGGACTACGAACCCTTGTAATACCCTACACGGACTCCGACGACGCGGCACGCAAAATCAATGATACCCACGACGACGACGTACTTCGCATTCAAGTTCAAGTTCTGGGCTAAACTCCATCAACTCACGCCATAATGTGGACGACGCTGTGCCTTGCAACCCCTAAACTACGATCTTTGGGAGTGAGAAGCAGTCTCCAAGTTCTCGCCGGCATACCCTGAGAGGAGGCACTTGGCACAATAAAGCAGACCGTGGACCGTCGTGAAGAAAGTGCTATCGTGCCATGTCAGACTTGTAGCACGAGGCTGGACGATCGACGAAACCCATTTTGATCGGAGCTAGCAAGCAAATAGAAAGATCTGTATCTGGAGGTTTGGGCACACAGCATGGGCCGCCCATTTGCATTATTGATCGTTCCGATGGGATCGTACGCATGTCGCACCACCGCATCCTTTTTGGCTATGAGCAAGGTTCCTCTGCACTTCCTATTCCTGCTAACTACATCATATAGGTCGGGCCGCATGGCCTACCGGCCGCCCTTGCCAGTAACTCATTATCTCGACGATGGTGCACGGGGGCATACTTTTGCTAACCTTAGCGGTGTTGACACCCCGCAAGAGTTGGGAACGCCGGTTTCAATCCCGAAGGTATCCGCTCTACCCAGCGGAAAGGAATTGCCAGTTGCTATTATGATTCAATGCGGGTTCACAGGGAGGGCTTGCATGCATGTAGGGGAAACGGGGGCTAAGAAGGTCGTCGGCAGAGATCCTGCTAGGGTGTCAGGCTAAGCCTAAGACATCCCAGCTGGGCTGCACATCGGGCGAGATATCATCCGTTCGCAATAGACATTGTAGAGATAAGAACTGGCCAACTTGAAGCGAAATGCGTGACTTTGCAGAACCCGTATGCACTTCGAACATATCGAAATGATGTCCGTGGACAATTCAGATCTAGCATTCAACGTAACGTGGGATCGACTTGAACCCACACATGATATTGAGATGGCAGAGAAAGAAGCAATTCAATATCATGGCAATGTGCAAAGGACACGCCAAAACTCCGGTTCACGCCAACATGACGGCGACTCGCCTCTCCTATTTGATCTGGGACCCAGATCAGCGGATACAATATAGCTTACTCAGGTCGAGAATTGAATCGTTTGCGTACCGTAAATTTTGGAATGATTGCCAGGGTGTTTATGGCGTGTAGTTCATACGTTACAGCCGTCTCTACGATGTCCGATTCCCATGACCATGACCCCCGATCGCAGCGACGAGTAATATCACACCGACCAATCCAGACGCCCCCAGTGCGCGCATAACACCGCTCTGTGCTGCAGCCTCGTCCTGCGTCGGACGACCGTCGGACCGCCTCGCCTCGCCGCCGCGCGGCATCGCACCCGCATTCTGAACCCCGGATCGTTTCGGCGAATAATGATGCCGCGTAGCGTCGGCTTGGGATGCGGGATCTAACCGGCGCCAGCCCGTCGCTCGCTGTACGAACGGGTTCGCAAACGGATCCGTCCGTGCGCCGGCAGAGGCACAGGGGTGCGTCCCGTTGGCGCTAAAGTCGGACGTCCGTGCGCGTTCGTGGAGATAGTCGAAGCGCGTGCCCGCGCGGTCGTGTCCGCCCGCGGGCTCACGCGCGCGATTTCGGGGGTGGTTGGGCCAAAAGTGTTTATAGCCGGGCTGCTGAGACGGGCGTGCGGTCGTTGCCTGCGGGTGCTGTCCTGGCGTGTGGAATGCATGAGAAGGGGCGTACAACGAACGGTCGTATTCACGCCTGAGGAAAGAGGGGGCAACATGAGGGTGGTATGCTGCAAGCAGCAGAGACAGAAAAAGAAACGTACCGTTTCCTATCGTCTCCTAGGACTGCATACGCCTCGCTCACGGCGTGAAACTTTGACCGGGAAGCCTTGTCCTTGGCAACGTCTGGGTGGTGCTTCTTGCTTAGCTGCACTCGACCGGTGGCATGAGCGAGATGATGGGGCTGTCAACTGCGTCGACCACCTCACCTGATAGTAGCTCGTCTAGTGTGAGGAAGAGTGAACGGAAACCATGAGATGGCACTGGCGAATACCTTGATTTGAGCCCTGGTAGCAGTCCGCGGAACGGCGAGCGTGGCATAATGGTCTACGTGTTTTCTTTGGCGGTGGGGAGTTGACGAGAACCGGCGCACCCCAGGCAGAGGATACGCAGACTCAGGGAACACAAACGTAGACGTACGTGCGCACGATGAACACCCCGCGTTCGCCATGGCCCATCGGAATGGAAGTCGCGGAAGTAACATACGTGGGAACGACATACTCATCTTGGAATTCCAGAGCAACTCGTTTCCGGTTTGACCCACACACACATCCTCTACGCATTCCACGAGTTCCAGTCCAGTGTGCACCTCCCTCTTTTCCGAGACCAAACAAAACATGTTGCAATACGTCTTTTTCTGGAGGGGCCGGTTCAACACGCCCGTACGTATCGCATCCTACAGCCTACCACTTTTTTTACATATCGTCGTCCTCCAGGTCATGAAGCCACTGGCACCGTTCATTGCCGCGTCTGGGA